>JAMKCH010000421.1:0-65595 GCA_023653785.1 Ophioderma brevispina
TAGGTTCAACATTTGTTCCTGATAGTATGACTGTTCGGTGCATGCTCAGTTTACTCTCCCTAGTTTAGACGTTAGATCCCTTTCAAAATTAAAAAAAAAACTTTCCCACTCATGTTCGAGGTTCAAGGCCTGGGTGATTAATTCCTTGAAAATTGATACACTTGAATGTTAACATTACATATGGTATTTTGATTCAATCTTGAGTGATATTCTAAGTAGTAACTTTACTTGTCACTAAACTGATTGCAGTAATATCCAAAATGCTTATTGCTACACCTGAATTGAAATGCATGGCTTTAACTGCTTCTTGTCCCAACTAGTGTTATATCAGAAGAAGGCATGAAGAGCCCGTCCTGCTTGCTGTGCTGCTCTATGCTGCTCTATGCTTTGTAAAAGCTCATCTCCAGCCAGAATTTGGAAGCTTTTAAAACCGCTCTTCTGCAGCTCGCTCAAGGAAGCCAAGATTAGTTTTTTAATGCTCCTCTGAAATTTCAAAAGCTGTGTCTCAATAACATAAAACCAGCAAGATTCGGGCTCACTCAAATTTTGGAATTAGGGTATTTCCAACAATATGGCTAGTGACCAATGATAAAACAGAAGATGCTGGAATCACGAAATTCGCCTTTAAAGTGATACTTTTAAAATGTGGAAACTTAACACTAATCCCAAATTACCAGAACCCAGGAACTAATAATCCAACAAACACAAACAATGTGGTGGTGCTCCACAGCCAAGACATTAAACATGGCGCTGGCAACCCGAGAGCAAGTACGTTACATACCAGTGTAACACTGCAATGCCATTACTAGACACAACCGGCCACTGCCCTCTCACCAATACCACAATAATACGAACATTATTCTCATAACATACAAGGGCCAATTCACAACACTCCACCTGATCTCATCACAACCACACAAATTTTATGTCCTAACATCCAGTTTCAAAGCTAAACTCCCTCATGCGCGCGGAGTCCACCTCACCCCAAACACTCATCCGCACAGGATTAGGGACTTTCACATTCTCTTTTCACTAAGCGCCTCTGACTCGTCAAACAGCCCAAGACCAACTCCCTATTGAGCGGAATCTGCCTCAAACCCAACCCAAGAAAAACCATATGGCAAAATGAAGTCCTGATGTCTACTCACTAAACTACTGCCTTTTTCCCCCAAACCACCTACAGCCTGTCCAAACACAAAGGGCCCACACTGACCAGAACTGTGTAAAAGTCATGCTAGTGACATTCCTCTCCAAGCCCGCCAGGGTCCCGCCGCCCTGCCTGCCCTACACTCATTCTGGCCCAGCGATAACACCCTCTCGAAGAGCCCGCAACCTTCAGGGCATCCCCCACCCTCCCAGAATTTAGCGTTGGGTGGGTGCGAGGGAAATTTTCACCGTCCACGGGTCTTGCTCTCTGCCGAAAATGCGAAGGTTACAACATTCCCGCCAGAAACCAAAACAACGCGCTCGGGAATCATCATTGGCTGTAAGGTGGCTGACGTCCCTTGTGCCGCCACAACATGCGACTCCAGCGACTGGCCCTCAAGGCCGACGATGCTGAAAAGGGCCAGACCACTAAGGACAATTTGGGAGGCTTCCTGAACCCCACCCCCAACCACCGGGGGAGACAAACCACAAACAAACAAAACGCCAGGAGCGGGCCCCGGTGGACAAAATCACCTTTGGCCATAAGACAAGCTGGCACAAGTTTACATACACATGTCTACATAATGTATGACAATAATACTGACATTATATACCTCTTTTAAAACTAATGGACCCCGAGGTGCCTGCAAATAGTGCTATTTTGCTGAGGGGCCCAGCAGCCCCGAAGCAAAAATAGCACTATTGTCAGTCACCGAGGGACCATCGTTTGGAACCGAAGTAACGAGAAATATGAAGGAGGCCTCGAATAAGGCGTATTATTTGTTTTAATATACGTCATTCATATATTCATTGTTCATTCTTATTCAGTGGGCGGGGGTATTAGTAAGCAAACACGCAATATCATTGTTTATGCCTAGTCTTATCCCTAACGATATTAGATAGTAGCGTCGTCGCGCAAGTGTTTCCGCGCGTCGTCGCCAATTTTTTACGCGCGCCGTGTATAAGGGTTGACGCAGGTGCAACGTCATCTATTACGGGTTTGGTTCATGTTTTTGACAGCGGGTGAATAATTTTTCCCTTTTAACTAATTTAAATAATTGGAAATAAAATATTTTCATTGATTAAAACAAACCAAAACTAAATCAGAATGAGAAAAAGATGGATTTGTTGTTTTGCCTATCTAATATCGTGTCATATTGATTGGATGGGCAGTCCAATATTTTATCGTAGTGGATACCCGGCTGCGCCGGCATCCCCTACTTAAAATATTGGACCTGCCCATCCAATATGACACGATATTAGATGGCAAAACAACAATCCTTCTTTTATTCTCTAAATGAATTGGTTAAAAGATTTATAAACAATGAGGTAAATTGAGATTGACGCCTAGCTAGCCTACCAACATGCCCCATGCCGTCTCCAATATTGCAGTGTTGTCGTCACTCAACTAAGTTTACTTACAGACTAAACCCATCACACATGGCCAGGCTGTTCTTAATCGTGCTTATTTTTGTTCACACTTTCCTGTCATTTCTTGATCACTTTACATCTGTAATCTGGGCTGATTTGTAGCCGTACCGTCACTCACGGCATTTTCGCTGTGTAATCCATGTTGACAATTGTTTGATGATCATGCTACACAGTGCTGAATTGGTGCTAAAATGGAAGCTAAATAGGTCTTTTTAGGACGCCGTAATAGTTCTTTTGGAGCCGTAAATAGATTTCTTTTGAGAGCCGAATTAGGTCTTTTGAGAGCCGTACATAGTCTTTTTTTCTGTCAAATGTATATTTTATATTTGAATCATGTTGTCCCACTTTTAACCAAATCATGAACAAGAATATATAATGACGTATACTAATGATTTCTTATTCTTGCCCTAATCACACTCGGGACAAACTAACTGCTATACAAGGAACTAAACAACAGATTACGGGGTGCATACATAGTGGCAAATAATGCAAATAGCACATAATATCACAACCTGTCCTAAAGGATACAGCACATGACCGCATCATGTGCTAGTCACCTTGCCACGTTAGAGTTCATTGACTTTCGGTTTACGTCTTTAGATGTGGATTTATGACTTTTGAAAATTGCAAATGGCTTCATTAAATATACAACCTGTCTAAAAAGTATACAGCACATGAACCTCACCATGTTCTATCCACCGTGCCACATTAGAAATGATTGACTATCGGTCTTAGTCGCCGTAGAGTGGGGATAACTGAATATTGAATGTAGACATCCACCAGTCATCCATCCCGCAGACTGCCATCGCATGATCACCTGCCCCCCCCCCCCCCACACATCACACACACAACATTTTAACGGGGGGCCCAAAAGTGGGATCAAAGGTTAACATTAAAAAGGCTAATAAACTCACCTGTATGTAAAGTTCAAACCCCCAGACTTCTCTGTCCTAACACGCTTTAACTGCACATGGAAATAAAGAAAAATATAGGTTAAATCAGGAGATTCAGCATTTTAAAAGTTATTACTTTGAGATATGAAAAAGATGATCAATTTTTTCCCCTATTCCAAAGAAGGAGACGGTAAACCATCACTGTCTTAATAAAGAAAATAAAATAAAATAATGGTTTGACTGAAAATAATTGCAACAGAAACCATTTGGTGTTGTCATACTTAGAAATGATGAAGAATAACATATCAAAGTATAGAGGTATAAGTAATGGAGAACTGTAATTGCAGGGGAAAGATTTGTACCGGGGAAATATAAAGTCGATTATAATATGTACTGAAATCTCTACTACCACTATTTTGGCCATGTCCCTAGGATTAAAGTAAAAAAGTATAGCTTTCCCTACCTGTGGGTTTATAGTTTAATACTATAGTGCAATCAGGTTCAAGGTCATATGGGGTAATTTTCAGAATGCTCCAAGTCTTTTCAAAATGGTCCCAAATTCTTCATCGTCCCAAAGGAAACGCTAATTATAATACTTGGGCCTCCTTTCACCATTTGGTTACGTAAGGTCAATTTAACAATTGTCTACCTACATATCCTAGGGGTCATTAATGCTTTGACCATTAATTTCCACACTAAATGTCAATTGCAGGCACAATTAATGCATTTTTTCCTGTTATAGAATATGACCAGACCAACACTTTGGGACAGTTGCTCAAACTCCAAAGAATACCCACATGAATGACCTGAACCATTATGAGCCTATAATCCTAAACTAATGACCGTAAATATGGCAACTATCCCTTATTACTCTTATGACCGATGAACAATTGGTGTAGTTTCAAACATTAAGACCTGGTTTTACTTTTTACCCCTGTACAAAATTTACCCCTGATTTTTACATGTCCCCCATTGTTGATTTTTCTAGACTTTTGACACATTGTTCTGTGACAATTTAGAAGTATGGGTAAACACTGTACCAAAAACAAATGTTTCTGTTGCAATTTTTTAAGGGTCAAAAAAATTTCCTTGTACTATATACATGCTTTGCCAGTTTCCTGTTGTAACCTAACAGGGCACAGATTGTTAACTCATTATTCACATGAAGTAGATCCCCCTGGAAATTGAGTCACAACTTAAAGGAAGATGAATTCCAATTTGTTCTAATAACCAACCTTACAAGCAAATATGGGACCACAAAAATTGAGAGCAAATTGACACGCAAATAAAACGTAACTCCTTAACTTTGGCAGCAATGGAGAGTCAGCAGAGGCGTGCTTGATTTTGATTACTTGGCAAGAAGTTCAATTTTCAAAATTGCCTATATACCTTTACACCAATTAGAAACCTCTTTGCTGCTCCTTTTGGGGTTTTGAAACCTTTTTGCTCAGTACTATATGTGATCAGAAATGGAGATCTTTTGCTTCTATAACCTAAACCCTGACATATCGGTTTCTAGCCTATCTCCCGGAAGTGCACGGAGGAGTGAGGGAAGAGGGGGAACAAGAAAAGTCACCAATTCGGGTGGAATTTGAACCCATGCCGCCTTCGGCCCCACCCCATGAACCCAGGATAGTGCACGCTACGGCGGTGTCGCTGGCCCAGCCAGCAATTCGTGGCCCCATCAATGAGTCTGGTTTGATGACGTCATCGCTTCTTTCTGGACTTAGTGCATACTTTCCTCAATTACCACAGTAATTTTTTGTGATAGTTCAGGTACCATGGTCCAATCTTATGGCCTGACCGTAAATTGAGTATGACACGATTATTTTTGGTGAAAATGATAGATAAGGTGTGTAGACATAGAATCTGCCGGGTGCCACCATGGCACCGTGACTCCAATTTTGTGAAATCCACGATGGCGTCGCCATAATGTTATTGATCTATTCATTGCCACCCTAATATTATCAAACTATTGAGTTTACTAGATATACTACATGACCCAATGAACAAATGCATGAACCTTGTAACATTGAGTAATACTCCCAAATTCAAAGTGGAAGCCAAATGTAATCATTTAAAAATATGCCATATAACAGCAATACCTGCGATAAAAAAACAAACATGAGGGACGTAGTTATGTTGTTCTACAAAATAAATGTCGTTTCTGATACTTGTAAATTTGTAACATGACGTCAATCAATATGGCAGCCAAAAACGTGAATATCTTCAAAAATACCTGACACAAATGTCTAAATATTACCTTCAAGTATAAATTTGTGTCCAATAAAACAATTAGAAATGACTATGATCATAATCAAGTTATACCAGGTACTCCGGATAATAAATGGGCCAATTAATAAATTGCGTGCAATAAATGTGGAACAAATGATTCCTATGGGATGTTGACAACTTTGCACCATTTAGTTTTAATTCGTTTTGGCGCATTTAAAAACAAATTGAAATGTATGTTGTACATCGGTTAGGATCAAAGGTACAGTTCTAATGTCATTGGACACCCATTGATTTTATTTGAAGGCTGGTATATTTATAAATATTGTGGGCCCAGTATTTTTGAAGATGTTCCACCTGTTTTTGGCCTTCCTATGGATTGAACGTCATGTTACCAATTTTAAAAGTATCAGAAATACATTCAAGATTGGTGTCTAGCAACATAACCTAAGTAACTTCTCGTCCATTTTTAAATTGCAGGTATTTAATGTTATCATGGCATATTTTAAAATTATTGTATTTGGGCTTCCATTGTTTGAATTTGAAGTATGAACCTTAATTTACAAGTGCCATACACTGTTCATTGATCATTGGATCCTAAGTTATCTAGTTAACTCATAGTTTTGATACTATAGGGTGAATAGATAATTATCATTTATGGCGACGCCATGCTGGATTTCCGCGAAAATGCTCAAGATGCCAGGTGGCACCCGCAGACATTGTCTTTTGAGATGGCGCGCAAGCGCGCGATCGCGCGGCCAGTCGCGCATCTAAAATGCTTTGAGTCCCAGCGATGTTTATCCCCCCTCGCGCAGCTTGGTTAACAAGCGTCTGCAATTTTTTACCTTCTTATTTGAGGCGGCCCACCCCAGCAAAAACTTTTCCTTTGGGCAATATTTAATACTAAATGTTCACTAGAACACTATGCTTTACCAGTTACAAAAAACGCATTTTCAGATAGTGTGTGAACGCTAGGGTAATCGGCGTGCCGAGAGCAAAATCTGGCAGGAATTAACTCCACAAATGTATCGGAACTGCAATGGAAATACCGCATGGATGGTGTACGAAAAATGAACACGGACTCATGTGTAAATATGCATGAAGTAAACGTCGTAAATTTAAAGCCTTCCATCGGCACGTGGGTTTTGTTTTGAATTGCCTTGGAAGCCGAGTTTTTGATAGCTACGATGGCGCGGCGCCGAAAAGAGTTGAGGGGTCTTACAAACATACGGACATATAATTTAGATCATATTTTCGACATGACGAGAAGAAAACGATCGAGCGGTACCATAACCCATTTGTGGTCAACTTGTTTCTGTAAACTAATGCACGAAACATGTCAAAGATTAAAGGTCCGGGGAACGGTGGCGCCCGATTAAAGAACATACTTGACAATGGACCACACGTTGAATGGATACTTATCAAGCATCGTGAATCCAATGATTCATTTAATAAAACGTGAGCATACTCCAATTAGTTTTAAGTAATTCTGACCTAAATATTACTGACTGTTGCCGACTTAGGCCTAAAAAAAAAATTGTGATTGGCGTAACCCGAGCCGCCCTATTTTACTGCCGTACCCTAACCAAATATTTTTATTTTTTTCCACCATGTTTTACGTATATGGTCATGAAACGCTGAAATCAAAACAGGAATTTAATGACGTCATACTTCGGCACTCAAGGATTTGCAGGACATTCCAAAATGACAACTAACAAGATGTGTGTTACAGACAAGTGAGATGTTTCCATTTTGTTTTTGTTGTGTGTCATATATTGGGTGTTCTTGTATGTTAAACATAAAAAAAAAATAAAAAAAAAGAAACAAAATAAAATCCCCCTACTACCCTAATTTTTTTTCTATTTACGCAATCAAACAATTTTTCTTTTTTAGGGCCTTAGTTCTACATTTGTTACTGATAGTTTTACTGTTCGGGCATGCCCACCAGTTTACTCTCCCTAGTCTAGACAGAGATCCCTTTCAAATGAAAAAAAAACACTTTCCGCTCGTGTTCGAGGTTCAAGGCCTGGGTGAATCATTCTTTGAAATTGATACACTTTGAATGAATAACATCTTACATCATGGTAATTTGTTAAACTTGAGTGACAGTCTAAGTAAACTAACTTGTTACGACTTGATGCAGTAATAAACCAATGCGTTATTGCTACAACTAATTGAAATGCATGAGCTTTTAATAACTGCCTGCTGTCCCAACTCAGTTGCCGGTCCGGCTTGCTATCATCCTCTATGCTTTGTAAAAGCTCATCTCCACCAGAATTTGGGAGCTTTTAAAAAGCTCTTCTGCAGCTCGCCTCAAGTAGCCAAGGAGCTTTTGTAAGCTCCTCTTGAAATTCAAAAGACAATGTCTGACCCGGCAGATTACCTTATTCTACACACCTAATCTATCATTTTCAACATTCAGCAAAAAAATTGTGTCCCATACTCATCTTTACGGTCACATGAAGGTTCTACCTTACTATGAGATTTTGAGTTTGTGCTAGGTTAATACCCATGTTGACCCTTTTTTGCTCTTTTATGATATTCAATTTGCAACCTTTTTGCTCCTTTTAATCTGGTAACATACCATTTGAAAACCTTTTTTTTTACGCTCATTCACTGAAGATTCCCTTACAAATATCCAGCACTGACGATATCCAAGTACATAATAAATGCCTCTGTTTTCCCTTATTACAGACACACATTGTAAAGGAAGGTAAAGATGACATTTCCCATGTACACACTACTATATGCTACGATTACGCAATTTAGCGCAACCAACCAAAAGGTCCGTTCCCGAAACTCGGTCGTAAATCTACATGCATACTATGCCACGCCTGAGTGGACCAATTTTGTCCAAAGCACTGTGTAGCTGGTATGCAAAGGTCCGTTATGTAGGACTGTACGCATGGGTAGTATGTACTAATGATTACGCCCAATTGTGGTAACGCAACACTAGTCTTAAAAATGTAGTGAATGCTTCAAATATTGAGAAAAATCAATAAATGTGCACAAGAGTTTTTTGAGGCACGCCAAATACTTGTCATAATAGTACTTTCATATAGAATAGACACTCATACAAAATTTCTTTCTGTATTTGGCTACAGAAATTCCTTAAAATAGAGAAAGGGTGATTCTATTGCTTATATTCATTAAAATGCTGATTTGTAATTTGCTCTGACTATAACGAAATTAGAAATTTCAAATTTTTGTACCAAAGAACATTTATCAGCGTAATCCTTATCAGATGGGGTATTTCTGATGGAAGCGGTACATCATGGCTAAAATCAGTACTTTCGAGGTTTTTAGGGACACCTGATCTTTAAATCTCTTGTGGCCACTTTAATTAAGCTAAATTCGGGTTCAATACCAGAATGAATCTTGGGATTGGTACATGTATCATTAATTTGTACACTTTGTTCTCTTAGCTGCCCACGTTGATTTGTCCTTAGCTTTTGATAGCATCTGCATGATGAGCCATAAAAATCCACTGCTAATAAAGAGAAGTAGCTTCTCCAGTTCTGCAGCAGTTGTTTGCACTGTTTTCCTCTACACAAGGTAGTAATTAATTTGACTGTTAGGGGCCAAAGCGGAGCATGCAAGACCTTGACAAATGGGCTGTTTCTTATTGCGCCAGCAAGATGATGAGGATCCCCATTATCACGCTAGCTTTACATCAGTGTGTAGTCCCTCCTTGTTAGGGCAAGTGTGCCTTTAGTTTCCGAGTATCTATTGTTTGTAACCTTTGCAAATATTTGATTATTGTATGTAAGTAATCATTTTTAGCAAAGATAAAATTGGACGATGAACCCGATGATGGCACCAGATTAATGTAAAACTTTTCCTTCCGTATTTTGAGAAAATCTAAAATAAAACAACCACGATTTTTGTGCCCAAATTTTCAGACAGCATAACAAAAACAATTTGAATTTTCATGATTTCTTATGTTATTTTTTCGAAACAAGACAATTTGTCTAGGGACTTTTTTTCATTTTTTTAAAAAATAGAGCTTACTTTTCGAAATATAGGACAAATTCCAAAAGTGTGATTTTTCCTTTTCTTTTTCCAATTTAAGTATATATGGCGAATATCTTTAGTTAGAATCGAAAAAGGAAATTGAGAAAACCGTCCCTAGAGAGACCGATTGCTATCTAGGAAAGTTACACCTGAAACTTTTACTTTTCGGTCTTTTGGCGTTTCCTTTTTTGTTTATCTTGTCTGAAAATTTTGCCCAATTTTGCGAAACTGTGTTTGACATTGAGAACATCCTTGTTGTAGTACAAACGTGACTTTTCACGCCATTTAAAAGCCTTTCCTCTTTCTTCAAATAACTGTTATCTTTGACTTTTACAACGTACTAAAGCTCTAAACTCTAAATGCTCACTTTGCACCCTGAACTGCTCTCCCTATGCACACACTGTAACCTCCCTCTCTAACACTATAAGCACTTGTATGGCCCCTATTCCTACGATTTCCTCCTACCCGGGATCCCTTGGGAAAAACAGAAGGAATCAATCGCCTTGATTCTCGATTACACACTTCACCCTGCCTTTGGGTACTGTGACATCAATCCTAAGAATGAGCCAAAAACACCACGACAATGGTCTAACCCGTCGGACCACGAACGGGGCTCAAAACCTGTATCCCCATGGGAAGACTAAGCTAGCCCTACTGAAAAGATAGAGAATGGCACCTGGGCAATTCCCTCCCCTGGAGCAAGCCTCAAAGCCTAAATACATTGGGGGGGGTCGTGCGCTGAAAGCAACCCGAGGTAATGTTCCACGTACGAGTAAAGCCCCTGAAATTTTCCCATATTGGCTCAGGGACAAAAGACTGATGAAGCCCTAGTATGGAAGTTATAATTTTCACTTTGGCGTGACTTGTTAGCTCCCGTAGCCCTCCCACACCCTGGAGGGGTTCCCTAATAACAAGAAATTTCACGTCAGTCTGTGAAGAGTAAGAGGGAACCGAATTGGGCCGTTGTAAATAGACAAGTCTGTTAAGGAAGGGATACCTAAAAAGGCTTCCCCTAAAACCCCCTAAAAACAGAATAGGTGGGGTTGCCATTTTTTTTCCCAGGCCCGGTGGTCCATATACCACTCAATGAACCTATGATACCATTTCCCCAGTGTTTAGGGCCTTCACTTTTCCCTAAGCGTGGAACAAGAAAAGAGACTAGTGGCCTTTTGCCCGCCCAGTTTGAGAGCTTTCACTTTAGAGTGGGGAGTTCGCCATTCGAGCCTATGAATAGAGCCACTGTAGGAAGAGACTAAAGACCTGTTAGATAGACGAGTGATACTGTCCCTTATAGCGACTCTGCTAACAACTCGCTAGAGAGATACGTGGGGGCCAGTAAGAGAAGAAAGAGAGCGCCCTGAAGTGCATAGCGCTAATGGGGGGCCCAGGTAAATTTCCCCCTCCTGAAGAAATGGAAGAGAGGACGTGGAAGGGGAGGATGAGATTGGAGTCGCAGAAGCAGAGAGTCGAGAGATAAACGCGAGGAATAAGAGAAACGGGTAAAGAACCAAAAGGCGGCCCTGCGGAAAGTCGTGGTGAAAAGTCAAAGGAAGTGGGGAAAAGGAACTCTTTTCCCTAACTCTATCCTGGGACCCTGGAAAACCGATAAGCCTAGCTAGGTGAGGGGACACCATCGGTAGGAGGGCTACACAGAAACCGACTGTGAAAGAGAGAACACGGGATGATCCACAGATAGACCGCACCTTACAGGAGCTGTTCCGGTGAAAACTAGGTAGGAAAGTAGGACCTACAGAAGCCCGTCCATGGCCTGGGGAACAGGGCTGAAAAAACCTCTGTCTATCTATCCAACAAGAAGAGGATAGGTAACAAGGCTATAGACCACACATTGCGCTGACAAAAAGACGAGGCTATAAATTATAACAGAGCCCCTTGCGGAAGATTATAGGAAACAGGATGCATCTTTGAGACTCTTTGAACTCGTAACTTAAACTAACTAACATTATGAAAACGTTCAATAATACGACTCAACACTATCAAGTAGACGAAGACACCGTAACCTTAACTGAAGATCATAGAAACGATTAACGACTGAACATAACTAAACATTCAAAATTGATTATGTTGTGCAAGTGAATGACAATACCATTTTTCACTATCGAATCAAACTCTTTTGTCTCTATCTCTAACTCCAGAACTTAGAAGAAATTGAAATTTCATCTGGTCTACATTACCGCTTTGTGTTTACATTTTCAATATTATTTTTTCGTTTTTTTCTAAGATTGTTCGCGCAAAAGTACTTAAAACACGCGCACCCTTCATTATGCAGCAAACATTCACCGCGCGACGCGATGGTGCCCTTGCGCCTGACGGCTGAATGTGCTTAAATTCCCCGCCGTTAAGACCCATGTGGGTTTTGTGAACTTTAAATGGTCAAATTAGCTGTTTTAAATCGGCAAAAATACAGCCTCAGGATTGTCTGATGGATATCTTTGTTGGTAACTATAGATACAGTGTGAAATGTTAAAAATGGTGCAAAAATCAGAAATTCGTGTAAAAACAAAAGCACCAGGGTTGACACTACCCTTAAGACTCTTAAAGTGCCACCTAATGGCATTTACAACAGACCTACAACATTGGTTGAGGATACCCATCACACTATACTCTGTCATATTCCCTTTCTGTCGTTAAGAGCTACAATACACCAAACCCGCCTTCCGCCAGACGAACCATAACAAACCGCGCATATGAAAGAATTGCGAGGTACCCACCGCAACTCTTCGCTCTGCATATGTAGATGCCTATTGCAAAAGGAATTGTGGCGGCAATTCTACTACATCTAGTCCTCCCACGTTAGGATCCTGAAACTAGAATTCTATGTCACATTCTAATTCAACAGAAATTAGGTCAAAAACATTGGATGTGGGATACGCTATGCCAAACTAGTTAGCTATATTTAGCATTATTCTAGTCTTTCCTCACCTAAAACAAAGTTCTTACATCACCTTCTATAACCTGATTGCAAAGAACTCGGATAATTTTATATCCCTATAACATCAATTCTATGACACCACCACTTAACCCGCTGGGCACAACCAGCTTTTAAAGGCTGACTCAGAGATTTTGAAATATATATTTTTTGTGTAGCAATTAAAAATAGTCATCTAGAACTATAGGTATATAGTCTGTGTCACTACCTCTGTGCAGTGATGTCATAACATTTACGCCGGCATCAAGAAATGCCGTCTTTGTGCGCGCGTAAATCGCCGTCGCTTCAAGTCTGCGCGAGCGATTTTCTCTTGCGACCAACAAATTTCGCGCTGACGTCACTGCACAGAGGTAGCGACACGGACTATAGTCACCTAAAATACTCAATTCCAAAGTTAGAGATGAATCGGATTTTCCGTTTTCATGTAGTAAACATTTATGCACAGTATAACAGTCCCATAGGATACCGTGTATAACAAAAATTCTGGATCCGAAATTTTATAACAAAGTTGTGATTTTCTATATGAAGGACTTCAATTTAAGCTTAGTTATTTTGTACGGTGATTAGTATATAGACAAGCGTTATGTATATGCAAAAACATGATTTGTTTGAAAAATGAGTGTGCCCTCATTGGGAAATCTCTGAATCAGTCTTTAAGCACTATTTTGATTGGCTCCTTGGAAGGTAATATAATCTAATGAGCAAATCAAGATAGTGTATAAGAACTGGTATACATGTTTTACACAGAGATAGAAGCACTCTCAAACGAACTGACAGGGAAAATCTTCAGAGATGCTATTACAAACTCATTCAGGAAGAACAATTACTTTATGTACTATAAATCATAATTGAACTGCCAGCAATCTGCACTACACACTTTAACAAATTAGTTCCCCCCCCCCCATACAATTCAATGTTGTTGTGCAACATTATCATATCTTTGAATAATTCATGTCAACTCCATCTTAACCACAATAAAATAATCAAAACACAAATCCTAAATGTATAGCATGCCATGCCTCAACAACAGGTGTGTTAAGTCAGCATGAGTCCGTAGCTATAAGGAGATACTATAATCACTTTGACAGTGAACCCCAAATGGTTGTGTAACCTTTACAAATGACTGAGTGGGTTTAGCTGCTTTGATATTATCCATTAGTTTGGATATTAAATCCCACAGGCAGAGGCAGTTTGCCCTGTCAGCTTCAATATGTTGTGTACCTATTAATAACCCTGGGGTAGATTCGTATAGGTTCCACTGAAAGTTCAGTGGCACAATGATGGTCCTTTGCAGAGGTGTAGGAGTCCCTCCCACAATGCACCAATTTCTTTTTGTAAAATTCACCTCAATAGGGTCACATGAGCCCACAAAGTCATTTTTCTTTAATAACACTTAACAAATCAGACTTTAGGGTCATTTTTGAGCCTACAAAATTTTATTTATGGATTTTTATCATGATCATGAATGTCTTGTAGTTCTTCTTTTTGTTTAGTACATACAGTTATAAGCCATTGCAGAATGCATTATGATTGGTTCAAAACACCCTTTGGGTCATTTGGAAAGCCTTTTCAAAAACCACTAACCTAAGACTAGGGTTGTTTGGACTATGCTTTTCATATTCTGATTCCAACATGGTCCAAAAAGGAATCAATTTTCAAAGTTAGAAAAATGAAAAAGTTGAGGGCGCTGATGACAAAACCACAGGACTCAAAGGGTTTATCAAAATACCCAAATTGAACCCATATTAAAAGTCATTTAGATAATGCCCCCCAACTCTCCTACTATCAGAATGACCTTTAAAAGTGTGCTCTTGTAGACCTTTGTTTGTTTGCTATAGTAACTCAATCAATTAGCTTACATGTTACTTTAACAGACACTATACTCTAACACAGTCACCTTTGAACTTTACATTATCAATTTGATTCCACAGTTTGGGATGGTATCTGATCACTGAGCAAAGTAATTTGCGACCTAACTATGCTATTTATCAAATCGAAATTTCTACTGTGGTTTATTAACTCATTCATTACCGGTTCACTGATAAATGAACATTTTCTTAGCGGTCTCCACATGAGCCATTTCAACTTGTCACGAAAGTCGTTCTTCTTTATTCCTCCATGCATTTATATGTGTCAGATTAATCACAACACTTACACTACCACGTTTAGGAGGTTTTCACTCCACCATACAAATGACATTACAATTTTTTCATTTATACTTGAATGATTATGTAACTTGCCAAGGTCCTACACCCTAAAAACCCTGACAAGTCTTTAGTAGCAAAGTTTGAGTATCATCATTATTCACACATTGGATACCACAGGGGGAGGGGTTTGGCCCCCCACTTTACAATTAGCTAAATACAACCAGAAAGCTCATCAGATAAAAGTTTGAAGAATCCTATCCCAGGCCTTTGCTTCCTTTTCTAGGGAAGAATAATCTTCCAAAATCACACGCTCACCCTGGAAACGACAATATAACAATGACAATGTTTGAATGTGTAAATATTATTTTAGGCTGGAATTGGCTTTGCTCAAGACCTCCCCACCTGTACTGAAGAATGATTTCTGTAAATTGTATCTTTTCCACTTTTACAGTTGGGGATTATAAGGAAACTGACAAAGCTGTACTTACCCCCCTCAAGATGTAACACTTAAGAAATTGGAGTGATTTGTAATGCTCCACTTTCTACCATTTTATATTAATTTAATAACTACACAAATTTCCCATCATTCACATAAAGTATAAAATACAATCGGTCCTCGGACCGCATGTGTCCGCCTTCCGTCTCGTTTTAATGATAGGTCGCATTTGACCTTTGCATGTGACCATTGAGCCTCATTAACAAATGAGGTACCCCATGTTACAAGACAACTATGATTCAAGTGTGGTTCCAATTGCAACTTCAACTTTTTCAATTTAGGTCAATTTTCCTTTTTTGAAAGTTTTTGAAAGGTTTTTTTGACCTTTGACCTTGGGATGTGACCTTTGACCTCATTAACTATGGGGGTTCCCATGTTGGCCTATATTCAAGTTTGGGTTCCAAATGAACTCAAACTTTCAATTAGGTAATTTTACCTTGTTCTTCACAGCTATCTTACAACTTGACCTCACATGACCTTTGACCGTTGTTATTGACCTTTAACCTCCTTAAGCAAATGCGTGAATCCCATGTTGCATCTACGATTGAAGTTTGGTTGAAAAGGAGGCCATCAAAGTATGCAGATATATACAAGCAAATGTTAACCCTTTTTCCCAAACAACAACCAACAACACCAGACTATACAGGGACAAAGTGATCCTTATTTGTCTTCCTGCCTTAAGGTGCAACGAGAGATTTTTGAGGCACCCAAACAATTGTGTCATAATAGTAATTTCATATAGATACACACACAATAGATTTCTTAAACCTTGTTATTGGCTAACAGCAATGTCTTAAAGAGAGAAAAACAGGAATTTTGATTTGCTGCTTATTTTTTCATATAACACATAGCTGAATTTTTGTTATTTGCTCCTATAACGAAATTAGAAATTTCAGTTTGTGTACAAAGAACACTTTCTTCTCACTTAATTCCCTTTCAGATGGGGATATTTTTTATGGAAAGCTTTACATCAGACAAAAATGAGTACTTCCGAATTTTTTAGGGACACCTGATATGTGATAGGGTGTTCACCTTTAAGGCAGGCGACCAAAAACGAAATTTAAAACTAAGTGCGTACTTCTCCGGTGGAGTCAGTGAATGTCCAGTGCAATATCAGTTCGGGACGCTGCAATAATTGCAAAGCGGTGATTGAAAAATGCTGGTGCACACACACGTTTAAATTCACGAGAAACACCTGCCTGAACGTGATGATGTCACTGACTTGTGGAAGCTAAATGCACCATAATTAGTGAAATCAAAAAATCCACAGTGAAAAAATTCAATTGAGCAAATCTTCCCTGCTTAGATTGGAATACTTCGTATGGAAATAAATAAGACAAAATGAAATGCATAACAGAAGTTCGAGGCAGGCCAATGTTCAACTCAGAGATGAGTTGGAAATACATGCGAGATTATAAAAACACCAACAACACAGTGTTTCCGGAAAGGACATCACATTAGAAGCAAAAGCAACGCATTAGTGTTTCAATCAATTGTACAAAAAGCCCATAAACATGGTGTACGTGTATATTACTTGAATTAAGTTTCGATATTTTGCTGCCAAATGCTATCTCTATGGCATTTTTCAGAATGAATGAACTGGAGGCTTCTTGTTTTGAAATCCTCCAGACTTGTTCTTCCCAAACAACCCCCGAGCTTTTCAAAAATACAACCATTTGAGATGGCAACCTTTAGAAAATTGATATCCCCTTTTGCAAATGTGATTTGACCTTCTCAGACAAAACAAAGTCTCAGTATAGAAAAATAGAATTGTTGCTTATATTTTTTCCTAGAAAGGCAGACCTCTGAAATTATACACTCCCTGTCCTTGTGGGACAACAATTTTATGGTGGAGGGGCTTAATTCATAACATTATGAGAATTGGAATAATCAAATTTTGAAGAAGAGTATATTTTCAATATGATTAGTATCTATGCTAGTTCTCTAGATAGGCTTACAGATAGGCTAAATTGTTAGTGGGGTCAACATCATAGGTGCAGAGATAGGCATACAATAGACCTATTTCACTCTTGTGAAGAGTTATGACCAGCACCATGAACAAAATTGATAGCTTCTAGTACCCTCTTGGACGTTCTTTGTGGGTTTAAAGTGCTAGACTCTATTGACATATCTAAACACAAATTCTTAAAAATGCCATGTGCATGGAAACATTTTGGATGGACATTAGTGTTTATGTGGGGCAAAACAATTCAAGAATTGCTAAGATGCTTTTTTTTGGTTTGTTATGGGTGGTTTGCTTGATAATGAAAGTAGTGCAAAAGAGCCTGACATACTTTTTTGAGGAGCGTAAATTTGCTCAACTTTTACAAATAAAAGTTTGGGGTCATGTCACTGCAAATATTTGTCACAAAATCAAGTTTTGTATATGATGATGAATAGAAAATATATAATTCGCCAGTTAAAGGTAATCGCTGTGTGCAACAGTTAAATATATTAAGTTTGAATGGCTGCTGGAAAATGAGACAGCATGACATCTGCTAAAAAGTATATCAGCTGCTAAAAGCTGCATAACATGCACATGTGATCAAAAGGACTTGAAATAATTGTCTCAAACCTAAAATTATCAGGTAAATTATGAACAGGTTGAAAACGAGAACATGACATCCACAACTGCAAATACTGAAATGTGCAATGTACGTGTATGCACAATTCATTTTTAAAAACTGTAATAGCGGGAATTTCATGGGGGGTTAATTTTCGCCTCTTTTTGCATTCTGCAGCTAACCTCGCATTTTAAACCCCGGGAACTATTTTATTTTTACATTGACTCTAATATGTTTAAACTTGAATGCGCGAATATAAACCCCACTGGAATTTCTAAACCTGGTAAATCAACGAAAATTCAACCCAGTGAAAATATCCCTTATACAGTATATGCAGAGAATATAGTAATTAAGTCATTTTTTTTTTTGTGTATTGACTTCTCTGTAGTTTTAACCTCAATCCCATACTCCCATACAACTTAGTTGATTCCCTCACACCTGGAGTTGTAAATTAAATTGTACAGCTGTATTCGTGTATTAGGTCTTGCTTCTTAAATTCAAGTTGATGTAGAGGTACCAATTTGTTTTTTTTTTGCAGGATACACTTTTTAATGCTGAAAGTTCAAAACACCAAGCTAAAGTCTGCGAAGACAAGGCAATTAGTGATTGTACAACAGTCCTGTGTGCGTATAGCCCAATTATGGTACTATTTTTTCACGTATATGGCGCGTATTCCTACTGTACTATCTTTATACCCGCATACTTGAAAGGCGCATTTCATGATCCTAGGACCGTATTTTTTTTATGATACACTAGATCTCCTCACGAAAAGGTTATTTCAAAAATTTCAGTTTTGATTCCGATTTGTGCACGTTTTGATGCTTGAACTAAGTAGAGTGTAACACGCGGCCCATAGGCCACTGTGTCTGTAATGTCCTGTCCGTTTTACGGACAGAAAATCCAAAATTACGAATTTCTTCTGGAGTAGTTCGAATTTGCACGTAATATCGGCACACAATACTATACTTGGGCCCACGGTTTCTGAAGAGTATAAAAATCTCAATAACTTTGAGGTAATCAGCAGGGGGACGAGGCTGTGGTCACGAAATGCCCCTTTAAGAAAGGGCTACATACTTTTACGTATATCTACGTATACGATCATCCTCCACTACCCACACGCCTTAAATACATCCCAGGTTAGCATCTTCCAATGATCAAGCCAGGGCTATAGTATAGCTGATTGTGCTTGTTATGTTTATGGTGCCCCCTGTTTGTGTAAGAGAGAAAATTCTGAAAAAAACTGACAGGCAAAAAAGCCCCTATACTTTGCTTGGGAAATTCATTTGTTAAACTTTTGTTTTCCAAAAATAATACCAATTCTTACATGCCTTTGCTATTCACTAGCTGCATGTGACTTGCTTTAGATCAAGAAAGGTTCTGCAAGTACTTAAATGACCAATTTTTATGTGTACTGAAATTAAAACTAGTAGTTTGCCTGTCACAAACCACAGATTGTCCTGAAGTCACAACACGGGTGACATCAATTATATAATTCAAACCTAATGTTGTGCATACCAACATCAGAAAATACCCAAATCCATTTGCATTTTCCCACATGGACATTCAACAAACGAGTTGCACTTCTGCATGCGACAATGCAACTTTTTGGTGCATTCCACGTTGGATAGCTCAAAATTAGTGCATTCCTCCTGTAGCACTGGCATGGGGAACCCCAAAAATGGTGCATATCCACATGCGAAGACGAACCTTGATTAATTTATCCTCCCGTATGAGGAAATCACCAAGTTGTGTAAATGCCCAATGCAAAAGATTCAGCACGTATACATGACATGCACCAAAATTGGGTGCATTTTTTATGCACCATATTGCTACATCGCTTGTGGAAAGCATGATATGGTGCCTTATTACTCTATTACTGCAGAATTGGGTTACAAGTGCACCACAAAAATGAGCTTTCATTATACATAACGATTCTTGGATGATAACACTATTTTGTTTCTAGTAAAACAACCAATTTAGAAAATCTTCTGTCTATTTGCCCCAAAGTCCTGTCCGTTTGCAAAATTGTTACTTTGTGTGTTAGATTACAAACTAAAGGTCATTTTTTTCCTTTAAAATATAACCAGAGAAATATCAGACAAAACTTTTTTTGTTGGGTGAAAATTTGCCACAAGCTGGTCCTAGCACAAACTAGCAGTGACCTGGAAGAGTAATAACTGTTGGATTCAACCTTGAAAGTTGTACTTTTTTTGTTGAAACCTTGTAAATTTCCAACCCCATGGGACATAAACTCATACCGGGTCATATTTAGAAATATTATTAAACAAAATACACCACTTGAGTGCTTCCAAGTTTTATCATCTGTGAATTCATGTAAGCCCTAAAAATGTGAACATAGTTGATTTTTGCACATTTCAAATTATAGTTTTCTTTGGATTCCAGAATCTGAGGCGTTAATAGCAGTAAAACAGGAACTGGTCCCTGGGAGTTTCAAGGTTGATCGCCTAATAAAAGTACTCAATTACAATTTACAGCACACACAGTATAGTCTAGACTGGGCTAGTGAACAGCCAAGGACAAGGCGGACGGGTATTCACCAAAGCGGGTTAAAGGGACATAACCGCTAATTTTTAGTGTACATATTTGATTAAAGTATGTTGAAACGATTCTCAACATTGATGATATTACAACGAGAGCATCAAGAATGCATGTGGTACTCCTGAGGGTGGCTGTTGAGTTGGGTAATGAAGTGAAACCACTTATAGGTACAAGCAACAAATGGAATGCTAAGTGCTAATTCCATGTCCTAACAGTCTAATTGGGCTATTCCAGATAACCACTCGAGATAGGCACCGCAGCATGTCATGGAATTTTTTTCTTTTGGTGTGATATAGATATCTGATGAGAATGACACTCCTGAAATTTTGAGCGTCATACTGCCTTTCGTTTTTCCACAGCAGCATTCAGAAATTTAAGGGGGGTCACCATCAAACATGTTGTGTGATGCAAAAGACATTTTGAGAGGGCCATAAACTTGCTAAGGAACCCTTCTCAACTCTGAAAATCACTATCTGGGGAATTTTTTGGTGTAGAATTCAATCTGGCATCAAAAATGGTATAGCTCCTTACTTTAAAGTTATTTGGATGTAGAAATGACAATATCTTTCAAGTGGACCAAGTTTGGTGGTGTTTCTGTATAATTATGTTTATGTGCTGTTTTTTGTTAACAGAGTCATACTGCAGGAATTTCTACCAGTACAATAAGAAGTACATTAGGTTTAGTAATAAGCGATTAACAGCCTATTGAAAATTCCTAATTTTGCAATTTAAAGGTATACTGGGCCCATCGCTAATGCCTCGTCCCAGGAACCCCAAATTTCACCGGAAGTGCGTCAAATTTTGCTATTAGAAGAAGCTACTATTTTTCTTATTTACCAGGTGAAATCCTTAGGGACTAAAGGATGTTAAGTTTTGGAAAGTTAATAAGCGAAATGTGCCCCATTTTGGTCGCCCATATTAATTGTAACAGCACTATATGGGGCTTACAAAATAAGTTTTTAGTTCTCACATCAACCGATTGAAATATGGCGCAGAAGTCCATTATATCAATATGAAAACAACATCTACTTCAAGGGCCATACCCCTTTAACATGTATTGGCCCCCTGAAAATCAATGCTGACATATGACATCACCCACTACTACGTCATATATGTTAAGCTACATATCAAAGAACTATTCTTGAAAGAAATCAGCTGGTGGCTCGAAATGGTCTTCCATTGTTTTTGCACAAGTACTTTTGCTGATATCCCCATAGAATGTTATAATTGTGATATACGTGTGCATTCTCTGTTCCGAACTATTCCTGGTCACCATAAAAACCTTACCTGCCACTTCTTCCCACCTTTTTTCCCTGACCTTCTGGTATATTAATGACCCCCCCCCCCATGTCAAAAGGCACCCTCTGGGTCACAATACCCCCCATTCTTGTGTGGTACCCTACCATTTCGACTCGCAGGTGATCGGTATTTTGTTGGGACAAGATAAAGACAAGCTAGTTCTTTGGAAAGTTGTTTAATGATATATCTTCAACATATTGAAGCAGAGGGGCTGGTGTCGAATGTCAACATTGGTTTTCAGGGGGGCTCCAAAATGTGTCAAAAAAAGTACAATTACCATTTTCAAGGGGCTGTACCTCACTTATTACTTTTCTCCATGTGTTCATATTTGTATTGGTTAATTGTCCGTTTAAAGTTCTATATGAAACTCTGATTGACCAAAAGATGAACAATAAAATGTTCTATTTTGGAGTTACTACCCCCCAGATTTGGCCCCAAAATGAACAAGGCGCATATTTAGGCCTATTAACGCTAAAGAAAAACCGCTATGATTTGAATTCTACACCAAATATTACCATAGATCGTGATTTGCAAAGTTTTGGAGGGCCCCATTACTAATCTGTGGCCCTCTCAACATAGTTGTTCACATTGGGTGAGCACTGTTGATGGTGACCCCCCTAAATTTCCAATAATTGCTTAGTGGGAAAATGAAATGGACTACGACGTCAAAATTTCAGGATTTTCATATCTTCATCAATGTCTACGACCACACACTTAAAGTGAACAAAAAACCACGACGTGTGCCGAGTGAAAATAGCTAGTAAATACTCTTATAAAATCTTTGTTGTAAAGGATCTCTGCAAATTTTGGTATTTGTTTTTTTCAATTGGTTTCTGGCTTTCTTAATAACCTGTAATGCCGCGATGACTTGACCTTGATATGTGACCTTTGACCTCACCAACCATATGAAGGAACCCGTATTTCACCTTCGACCCAAGGGCTTCAACTTTTTCAAAGATGACCAAGAAAACAAAAACTAACCAAACTGGAACCGACCTCAGTTGACCTTTGACCTGTCTATGACCTTTGACATCATCCACAATTAAAGGCACCCCCTATTGCAATGCACCTTCACCCCCAGTCTGGTAAAATTGGATTCATTGAGTCCAATACTCAAATTTAATGGTCAAGCCAGAGTTGAAAGAAATAGTGGGCGATGACAAGTCGAGCCATATTTTTTAACTCATGGCGAGACCCATAAATTTGGTATTGGATGAAAAGAGAATCCATTTGTATCTTATTATGTTTTGAGAATCTGGTCCCTATATTCTAATAACACATTTCATTTTGGCTCACAATAAATCCTCACACAACATATTGCTGAGTAAGAGGTGTATCCAGCCCCCCTCGTTAGCTGGGACAAAAACGGACTTAAAACTTTGGTTTAATTAACTACAAGAAATCATAATTATAAGCTTACATAAGAAGATGCATGGAATCCGCAGACCAAATAGGAGTACCATAGACCACTGTGAAACAACTGAGAAACAGCAAAAGTATGAACTACCAACACTGTAAACCACACAGTACATGGGATCCACCAGACTGGAAACCGCCTAAAGTGACAACACCTAAGACATGAAATCAACTAACAACCATGAAAACATCAAACACCAGGAACCATCAAACCCCCCAGAACACAATAAAAGGCCTGGGCCCAGCAGGCATTGGAACCGTCCAGCCACTAGGGGGGAAAAAAAAAAATCGCCACACCCTGGAACCACCACACGGGGAATCACCGAACACTGGGAATCACCAAACAACGGGCACACAACACTGGGAACCACCACCAAACACTGGGAACCACCACCTGGGAACCACCCAACCACTGGGTAACCACCAAAACACTGGGAACCCAACCAAACACTTGGAACCACCAAACCTGGACCACCAAACAACTGAAAACCACCAAACACTGGAAACCAGCAAACACTGAAACCATCAAACAACGGAAACCATCAAACACTGGAAACCGACAACACTGAAACCACAATACTGGTGACCACCCAAAACAGAAAGACTCAACTTATGACCACCCCCCCCACCAAATGAAACATCTTTAAATTGCAAATGCATCAAACCCTCAGTAAGCAAGTGCATGTTTGTTTGCTCGATCCACAAGTCATTGGTATGGCATTGTGGTGTGTCAGAGTTGTTCCCTAGTGTGCTTATCCGGGGCCCGCGTGTATCCATGAGACGGAACGCTCCTAACATGGCCCCGCTCTTTGAGGCTGGGGCGGATTGGGAACGGTCAGGGGTTTACACCCAACTCCTTATTCGACACTGACTGCGATGTACTGTACATTTGTGACTCTCTTACACGGGACCCGACGGCTTAACGTCCCTATCGAGGACGGGCATGCTTTCATGATCCATTAGCCCAATTCCAAGTGAACCATGAGGAGAGCGGTAATTCTGTATTTTAAATCAAGAGCTGGTATACATATCAATCCAAATTGGTAGTACCCGAATAAATCCCGGCAGTGCCACACCACCCAACCTGATTCCCGAACCCGGGAATTTTTGAATTGTAAATTTGCCCAGAGGCAAGCATCCTACCGCTAGGCCACGCTCCTCCCAAGTTGCATAAAGATGGATATCGCCTCACTCACCACAGGGTGGACATTCCCTAATTACCAGTGATAGCTGGTTGCTGTAAAGGATAGGGATGGAGTCCGAAGTGTGAAAATTGGGCCACCCAGGTTTTTTGCTGGCATTTGATGACTAAACTCTTATTTTTATTGGTCGCTACTATGTGTATATTAATATAGAGGATGGATATTCTCAAAACATAATAAGGGTTTAAATCGGACTAAACTTTTCGAAGAATGCAAAAAACGAAACCTAACCAACAGGAACTGGAACATGCCCTTCAGATACCTTTGACATTTGGTCCATGACCTTATGACTCACCACATAATGAATGACCCCTAGTGCAACTTCCACCCCCAAGTCTGTAATAAAATTGGATTGATTCAGCCCAAATTTAGTGGTCAGCTATGGAGTTGCAAAAAATATTGGGCGAGACGCAGTCGAGCCCAATATTTTTAAAACTCAGAGCGAGACCAATAAATATTGAGTGCAAATCATCCAATTTTATCATTATCCTGCGCAGGATCCGATATCACCGCGTATCGGACACCTCAAAGCTTGATCATATGATTGATATTGGATGATTTGAGTAGATACAAGAATTTATCGGCCAAGCTATGAGTTTTGAAAATATTGTGCGACGTCGCATATTTTCAACTCATAGCGAGACCGCTAAAATTCTGTATCCGCGATAAAAACATCCAATATTGTCATTATTAATGTTTTTCCAGAACTGACTGGAAGAACCTGGCTTCAGTTTAATAACTAATCCTATAACACTTGAAAAGTATAAACACCACAATGGTACCTAGCAATATTTTTTTAAAAGTGAACACCAGGAAGTATCAAATACATTGAACCAGTTGACAACTAGAAAAACCAAAGAAATGGAGCCAGTAAAGACTGGCACCTAGAATACACCAAAGAACACACCCACAAACTTTCACAAACAGTAGAAGCAAAAAGCCAAAAATAAATGACAACCCCCAAGAATGGAACCTCCCTAGACTACTTCACCAATCAGAAGCCTCCCCGAAAAACTCAGCCTGGTCTTTTAAAACTCCATTAGGGGCGCAGATTCTCATGCCGAACGTCGCTCCGTAAGCATAAACCCAAATTTGGAGTACAAATATAGGATCTTTTCTGGCTTAAAATTATTGTTACATTATAAGGTGTCCTGGAAAAAAGGTTTTTACAAGGTTTTGCAAAAAAAAATCATGTTTAGGAGTTATGAACTTTAATTACATCAAATTTTGCATAATTTTTTTTGTTTGCACGCCATGCTTCTTTTTCCGGGTATAACAGCAATATATAATGATAGAGTTGTTATTATTTTGTTGATTTTGAGGCAAGTTATTCATGTATCTAAACACATACTTAATTGTCATTAACTGTTGTTTTTCAGGTTGTATTTTTGAATAAATTATGCCAAATTTGATTTTGTAACAAATTGACCAACCTTTTGTTATTTTCATCGTCAACAAATCTAATCATGTGGAATCTGCACTGCAATTTATTCTATGAACTAATCTACAACCTGTCACAGCCGTAACAGGATGATTGCACAAAAGAAATGAATTTACGTTTCAAAATATACTGGCTGTATTTGGTTGAAAGCCGTTGAAAATTCGCAAAGATATAACATGTGACCAATACAGCCTGTGTTTCCTTCAATAGCCATGTAGGCCCCACATTAACCATTGTCAATCACAATGCGTACGTCAATAGAATTAAGCTTATTGTGACGTAGAAAACCAGCAGCGGGCGGGCCGGCCGGCCCTACCCCTGAAAAAGCTTGTGAGTTAATAATAATGCACACTTTGTCGTATACGTCTAGGATTTGAATTTGCCAGGCCTTGAATATAAAACTGGTAACATTAATTCAGCTTGTTGTTTTATTTATATCATATCAAAAAGAATGCGGTATGCCTTATATAAATAAGTGAAATATAATAGATTTCATACATGGGTATACTAGTATTTTTATTTAGTGACTTGTGGAAGAATGATATTGATATCGCAATAAGTGCTACAAAGACCTCAGCATTCCACTAATTATGACGTCAAAATGCACTAGTTATTGAATCCAGCCCATTCATTCGGGAGCAAAAGTACTAGTTCGAGTGTGAATAAATGTATTAATACAGAAGAAATTTGGGCATCACATACTGGTAAATAAAGGTATTAAAGTGACAGAGGAGATTTTTTGAGGATACGAATTTCTCCTCAAATTGCACTGGAATCGGTCGTAGATAACTACCGAGAACGTTTTTGAAAGTTTATTGGACAAACAATTACAAAAGGAAACTGCAAACCTTTTTTTTGAACTTTCCTGCTATTGTAATCGTCCTACCGAAAACCATTCTTTGAATTTCTGTCGTGCACGACATTGGTAGGCATTCCAAATATGCAAAAACCAGGGTTCAAAAAACTTGGTCGCTTCTTTCGGAATGGCCTCATGCCTCTTTTCACATGCCGCTATTGCAGCCGTTCATTGCCCTTCAAGGAAAGACCTGGCACATTTTGCAATATATGCACCCTAAATTTTGATAATTGTGTGCTTTTTATGTGTTTTTTTTTTTTCACCTAACAAAAAGTCTAAGCATTTTTCCTTGTTGTGTAAATCATTCATTTGTAATTAAAACCACTCCGGAGTTTTTTATTCCAATGTAGGTTTCACAACTGAATTACACTCAGACTTGTAGTAAACTTAGTCTGTAAACAATTCATACTGGTCCATGGCCTTCTTATTAATGTTTCAGGGCCTAATTCTATTATTCTATATCTCAACGAGTCCATTAGAGAAAAATTCCTTTCGTGCGGGTTAGACGAAAAAGTTTTATTTTCATTTATTGTAGGATGAGGAAAAGATAACACATTCTTCACATTCTTACTCTATTTAGTCACTCAAACATAGAAGCTCATTGATGGATTAGCGTTTATATAAAATAGTATTTAGATAATGTGTGTTTAGCCTTGAACATAAAAGGAAAACAAGTATGGGACAAGAGTTGTCAAATTAAAAACTACACACACGTTTTAAAAATGTTATAGCACATGTATATTAGCAATGACATGCTCTACATGTATTTGGATTTTACTTTCATATAATATAGTACTTTTTTCAATTTTTCAATCAAGTACAAAGCAATTCGTCTGTGTTGGTGGTAAGAAGCGCAGAATGGACGTTGCTAATGATCCAGTCCGAAATTCAAAATCGGTTTAGAATTCGGGATTTTTATTTCCTCACGATGATTTGGAAGTTTTTGTGATCATATCCATACGGTATCAGCCACGTTACATACTGTAGTTTACTTGACTTAATATAAGTCTTATACAAGTCAACAATATTAATTTTATTTAACAGCCTATACTAAAAACCACGTTAATAACGTGGGACTTTTATGAACTGTTTGTCTACCCATGGGGTCGGCCACCTTTCACTGCAAAAACGTTAAAATTAAACAAACCATTTGCACTATGTTTAAACACTTTGAAATATCTAAATCAGCTGTTTGGAATCGAAACATTCAGTCATTTGGCGGTAGGTAAGTTAGGCAGTCTACGCCAAGTTGTTTAGATTTTGGGCGTGTTTTATTACCTCAAACTTCTTGCTTCCATGTTTTGTAACTAAGTTTTTACTATGAACCTTGAAGTAACAGCTAAAGTTACTTGGATTGTTTCCATTTTTCCTGATAAGAGCCATAAATCCATATGTTTAGCTTGTGAGAAGAGATGGGATTTAGAAACGAAAATAGAATCATAAACATATCGAAACATATTAAATTATTTGCCGGTGGTTGTTTAGTCTTTGTCGCCCAGTGTTTAAAGATTTGACATGTATTACCCAAACTACTTCGATCATGTTTCTAAACAATGTTTTTACAGTGAATCTCACGTTGTTGGATTGTTCATTTTCTAAAGGATCAATAAAAAATACATAATTTAGCATGTCATCAGAAGTGAGATGGGATTTAGGAACGGAAGAATACAGTATAATCAAATGGGAATGAGCTATGAGGCCACTTTCAGTAAAAAAAGCGCGTGTTGTTTTCGATATAATGGACCCAATAAGGGAGTGTGGCTTTAGACTTCAGATAAGGATGATGGAATTAAGATTTCAAGTCAACGAAAAGGTTAGTGTAAGACAATATTTCTAGTCATGGTCATAATTGCTCACTGATTATACAAATAACAAGCCCTCACAAGTGAAATGAAGAATTTAGGGGTACGGCCACCTCCACAATGGACAGGGAATTAGGTATGAAAGGTGTTAAAGTTATTTTCGTACTAGCTTGCGACCCTTAATAGTGATTATGAGACCTAGAGCTAAGGCAGCTAAAATGAAGCTGGAGTATAGGTATCAAATCCACCTAACTATAAAAGGTACAACGACGATTTCAAGGCATTCCCCCCCCCCCCCCCCCCCCCCCCCCCTCCCCCCCCCCCATTTGTGCTTTCATGTAGAATCAGAACTCAATAGATTTCTTACCTGTATTTGGCCCAGAAATGTCTTAAGGGTTTAAAAGGTAATTTGATTTGCGGTATCTTTCAATATAAAACCATACAGTGTGAGTCATAAAACTCTAATGCAGGAAAGATGTTTTTCTTCAAGGATAAACGTTTATTTGCTTCAGTTTGCTTTGGTTGTTTACAGGAGACTAAACAGGTTATAAGAAGATTTTTATTGGTGTGTCTTTCGGACTTTGTTCAGAAACTATGTCAATTTGCGGAAGAGACCTAACAATTCAGTTTTGGCCGATTTTAGCCATACAATGCGGAAGAGATGACACCGACGTATAAACTGATAACCCATTATAGCAAAGACAATTTCAACATGCAATTTCAGATGGTATCGATTTCCTTTTCGACACAAAAAACTATCAGTTGAAAAAATGGTCTATTGTTTAACATAATTATAAGTAAAAGATCTTAAAATTAAATTACCATGTTCAATACATTAAGAGTCAGTGTTTGAAAATCACCCAATATCAAGTGTCAGTTAATGAACCTAAATGAAACTGCTTAGATATTTTAGTTTAATCTCTAAAGGTAATTATTTTGACACAAATACAGTAAATTAGCGTCCATAATGCAAGAAGAACCTAAAGCTGAAGTTTTCTGTAAATAAATCGGAATTTTCAAAACGTAAACAGTCAATATCGCGATGCGTTTTCAAGGGGAATACAAAACTTTCTATGGTTCACTTTTGCTCCCAGTTTATGTGTTGTGAAAACCATGAAATCTTGCTGTTGCACAAAGTAAAACTGTGGTCTTACTCCAGCTATCTTGAATTTCTTATTTGGAAAATTGACCATTTTTTACTTAGCATTTTCTTTCGAAGTGTTTCGGTAGCGTATACGGTCCTAACCCAGGTTCGGTAGCCGTATACGGTAAAAATAGCCAGGGAGTGTTTCGGTAGCGTACGCACCAATCCGTAAGGACAGGTACTGATTAACAATGGGTTCAGAGGGCGCAAGCGAGTGAACGAGTTGTTTGGAGTTCTTGAGCAATTCGACTCAAAAATATGGCAGTTTTCATCTTTACGAAAAAAACAATGTGCATTGTTAATAAGACAACAACGACACAGATTCAAATGAAATTGTTTGAAACAAGTTTACGGACTCTCGCTTCAAAGAATTGACTTGCTTTTACACTGTATGGATAGAATGAAATAAACAAAGTATTGCTTTGAAGTACATGGTATCGCTCAAACCACGACTGTATGGTGTTGTTACTACATGGAGGTAGAAAAAAAAAATATGTGTTAATGTATATGCGTTTAATTTGCAGATCAATCAGTGCAAGAGAGTGAATCGATGGGCAGATTGATACGTGCATGCTAACCTTTCATCAGCAGTTATTTTATCATGAAAAATAGGGTTAAGAATATTGCATCTTTATTTTTTGAAGCAGAGTTTGGAATTTGGGAAACAGCTCGGTAAATATCGGGCTTATCGGATTTCCTGCGTGTAAAACTGAAAATTGGCAGATTTCAAAGAGAAATATAAGCTTAGCTGTCTGAACAAAAGACACTACAGGATATAGTTGAGAGTGGATTTAACACAAGATATGTGTTAGTCACCTCAAAATTAATATCCCGTAGTCCCTTCATTAAAGCACTTTAGCCCTAAACAAGGGCCCGTTTTTTTTTTGTATTAATTGTGCGTCTCTTTCAATTTGTAGGGTCGACAAACTCTTCTTTCCAAATCGCATCGCGGTAAGTGGTTGTGAGGTTCGTCGTTTTGTGGGAAGGTTCTAGAGGACAGATTCCATATTTCTTTTCATAGGTTAAAAAATGATTGGGAAGAGTTAAAACATTTAGGCCTTCATAAAATAATGCACTTACATAGACAAAATGTTACCTTTTGTACGTCAAACACTCAGTTTCGTCCTCGGGGTCTGTCGCAAGAACGTTTTTAACAAAATGTTTGTATTTTAAAAGGATTTTTAAAAACTTCATGTTTTGTGTAAAAAAAATATTTTTCTTCTTTTTCGGTTTTTTTGTTTTTTTAGTAATTTACATTGTGAAAATCTGAAAGAAAACAATGCTGGACTTGTGAAAAATTAAGGTAGGTACTCTTTTCCCGTGCTGCAGAAAACAGGGTCGTCGGAAGACACATTTTTTTATTTATGATTTACTTTTTTTATTTCTTTATTTAATATTTGATTAATTCATGGTTTTCTGATTATCGTTGCTCGTATAGACAATTTATAATGAAGGTGGAATTACCCCTTGAGAGGGCTAAGAAGATAAACAAAAAATGAAACTGAGAAGAAATACTTTCTGTAAAGTGTAAAGGTTTGTACAGATAATAAAATGATACATAAAAAAAATAAAAAAAATGTAATATTTAATTTTTGTTATTTGTATTGATTTTACAAAATATCTCAAAAAGTAAAAAATTTTTCTTTTTTTATTTATAATTACGTTTTAAATAAAAAAAAACGATTGATCTTAGAGAGATGGATGAAAAGCAAATTAAAAACATACTAATTTGGACTATGCATAGAAACTAGAAAAGTCACTAGCCCTATAGGAACTTGGTTTAAGGGGAGTCTTAGTCAAGAAAGGGACAAAAAAATAATTATTTTTGCCAAGGTGCACCAAAGATCCCCTTAAATCAAGTTCTCCTGGGGCAAGTCGCATTATTCTAGTCCATTTGAATAGTCCAAAAGGTATGTTTTTTAATTGCTTTTTATCTCACTTCTCTTATTTACTTTTTGGAATATAATTTTTAAGTGGAAAAAATAAATATAGCGCTTGAGAAAACAATAAAATAAATAAGACATATGATAAGAGATTTCAGTTTGCGAAGTTACATTTCGATTATAACTTTGAAGGAAGCTACGATTGTGTCAAACAAAAGGCCAATATTGTATTTCTTCCTCGTTTCAATTTGTTAATTTTATTTTTAGCCCCTCTGAACGGGGTGATTCGACCTTAAAAGTAAGTATTGTAATCAATGGCTTCTTAATAAAGGAATAAATCGTTGCTCCAAAAGAGCTTCAGGAATAGGCCTACAGGCTACCATGGACGTTCTCGTTTGGAGGAAATGTCTAACTAGAATACAACAAATAAGTCAGGACTCATATTTCTAATAAACTTTGATAGGTTAAAAAGAAATTCTATTAAAAAATGGTATAGGCCTACATTTGTTAAAATTTAGCCATCGCCAAACAGTCATTTTATAAACAATTCCTTGAAGGGAGTTGCAATTGCCACAGATTTTCTATTATAAAGGATATATGTGTGATTATTTTGTGCCAATGGAATAGGATGGATCGGCAGTCCAACAAACTCTGTGCGATTCCTACTTCCTAAAGTGCTCAGTATCTTTCAATGTTTCAAACCTAGGTGAATTCGTCTTGCCTCATATACGAAATTATGAAATTGACAATTTTGTACCAAAGCAACATTTCCCAGCTCCATCCTTCTAGATGGGAATAATTTTTCTGGAAAGCTTACATAAGGGACAAAAATCAGTAGGATTACTTTCGATTTTTTTTTTTTAGAGACAGTTGATATGTATGATAGTTGGGGAAATCCCCGGGAAAAGATCTTGTTGCACTCACGGTGTACGAATCGTTCGTCAAGCGACTGTGTACGGCTAATAAAACGATACACTGTGGGACACTCTCAGTAGCCGACTACGGTTACCTAACCACAAAGCCCTTTTTGGTTATATAGCCGTATAGGTACGGAACCCCGGGGTTAGGTAGGTAGCCGTATACGGCTACGGAAACACTCCCTTTCTTTTAATCTCTGGGATATCTTATTTGTAAATCCTTCAATTATCTCCACTTCTAGTGTTTAACAATATTGGTGTTAAATGTTTGTTACTCAATCACTTCTGAAGACCAGTACTCTATAAAGCGATGCCTCTTTGTTTGGCCTACAAAAGCGGCCAAAACGGGGTGATTTTTAAGTTCTAAGCAACAATAGAGGTAAATTCTTCCTCCAAAGTCCAAATGACATCAAATAACGGTTTCTGAAAGCCTGTTATCCTTCTTTATAACCATAGCAAACATTTGAGCAAAACAATTCTTAACTATTTAAATTTTTTAAAAATTTTACTTGATTCCAATCTTGCATTCTGGTGTTATGGGCCGAATTTTGTATTTGTTCAATACGGAAATTACAAATTTCACCAATGTTGTACTAAGGAAACAGCTTATCCTTTTATATGGAGATATTTGATGGAAATTAATATTTTTGCAAAAGAAAATCAGTGCCTTTCATTGTTAGCATGATATTTGAAATCTTTCGATACAGCCTTTTTTTCGGGAAAGTGTACTCTTGTTGCTGTCTAAATTTCTGAGATTTAAAATGGAGGACAATTCTGAATTTAGTTTAATAGTTGTCATTTTTAATTTTTTAAAAACTATACTTTTGGTGTCAAAAGGAATCAAATTTATTCAATGTGTCAAAAAAATTGAACAAATTATTTTGTTGAATTCCCCGCTGCATGGCTTTTCTGATTTTTAAAGCGTATATGAGAGTGGGGTTAGGTTTCTATTTAGATGCGAATTAGGAATTTAGTGTAAGAAGGCTCATATTCGTAATGGAGTGGGAGAGTTTATACAAACTCCCATCTTCAGTAAAGAGGTTCGTAGATCTAAAATACCATATCCATGAAAGTCTTGACACCTGAATACCATCTCCATTACGAAGTGTCTTGACACCCACAATCCCGTTCTGGTTTCCCCACACCTTAATTCCCTTTCTTCCATCTTCCATTACCGGGGACTCGTCATCTAACTCTACCTTTGGTTATCTGTGAAACGTGTTTTTAAGGGGGGTGTAAAGGTTGACCACTGTGTTGGTGGTACTTTAAATTAAGTCAGTGTTGAAAATGACCCTTTTGTCATTTTTACCTAGAGTTTTAGACAGTGAATATAGTTGACAAGGTGTTTAAGTATATGTATAAGGCTCTTTAAAAGATGATAAACGTAAAATTAAATAATCTTAGCATTCCAAGCATAATGAAGTAATAGTTGTTAGTAACTCATAAGTAATTTTATTATTCACATTAACTATTCGAAAAGCCTTTCAGTTTATATGGTATAGGAGCTTCGAAGTGAAGAAAGCAAACCAAAAATCCTATAAATAAGTGAACCTCATATCATTAATTATCTGTCTTCATTCGTTTATACATAATTTATCTAATAAGAATAATAATAAACAATCATAATAATAACAATAATAATAATAAATAATAATAATAATAATAATAATAATAAAAACAATAATAATAATAATAGCATAATAATAATAAAATAACAAACTACTAATAATAAGAACAATACTAAACAGGAATAGTTTACGAATGAAAAACAACGAATTTGCACTGAGAAAACGTGAAAATTATTAAGGCTATCCACAAAATTTACGGTGGGACAACTACAAAATATACGGTTTGTTGTAACTATTTTAGTCAAAGTACAGTTGTTGCCAAATAGCTACGAAGAATTTGAATGAAACCAATATTTTACGGAGTTGATGAGATCCAGTCTTAAATATAAACATAATAGGCCTGATGTGAAAATGAACGTAAATTTACAATAATTTTCAGCTTTTTTTATCAAAATTTTGCTCTAATTACGCTGACAAATGTCTAACAACGTGGAAAATTATCTACCAAGTTTCTTTTCCAAAAAACTGCATTTTGACAGGAAACTAGTAAAACGGCAAAATAAATTATAAAATGTTAAAGCTATAAAGCAAGCGGAAAAGCTATTGAGGCGTTGAAAAGAAATTATTTTTTTTAAAATTAAATTGCTTTTAAAGATTGTCTCAAAGTAAGCTTATTGATTAATACGTTATTTCATGTATGGACATGGCCTAAATAAAAACATGATTTCCCATTCAACCTGATGCACAAGTCACCACAGATATTCGCGCATTAAGGGGCTCTGCCCTTGTATACGAACTCACCAGAGACGGGGACCAGCGCTTATTATTCCAAGGTGGCTTAATCCCGTTAAATTATCATCAATTACATTGTGTATCCCATGCAGCGTGGTGAATCAGTGATTGGACTGGCGTTTTGATTATTTGGTAAATTTCTGAACCAATCTTGATCACAGGGAATTAAACTGAACTGTACGGCAATTAGAGTTACATTTTATGACAATTAGGGTTTTAGGCAAATAACCATTTAATTACGTTTTATGATGGAAAAATACGAGGTAGTAATTTCTACAAAAATCGATAAATCAAGGAATAAATATTGCAAATTTCTAACAAGAGCAATGGATTTACAAGAGAGATATGTTTTTTGCTTTTTCGTGAATATTGACTACAAAGGGCCAGAAGTAGCAGTTGAAAAAAACACTTCGTCTTTAAATTAGGCAGATTTTGTTAACACAGTGTTTAAAAATATTCAAATTTTATGTAATTCAGCCCTATTGTTTCAAAACGCTAAGTGTAAAACCTTGTAAAATTTGGAGGGACTTAAAACATTTATCTTTCATTTTATCCAAAAAAATCCTATACTGTACTACAAACTTTCGAGTTCAGTGCGTTTGGCGTAGGATCTGCGCCCCTTACATGCTGGTTCAAAAACTCAGTTGACTGTCTCAGGTACATGTTTTACTGTACATTAAGCTGTGTCCAAAGGTATAGGAGAAGATTTTGAAACATAATAATGGTTTAAAATCGCGACGTAAACTTTTCAAAGGAGACGCCAAAAAACGAAACCTAACCAAACTGGAACACATATACACAGACATACAGAAAATAACACAACATAACACATACATACAATACGGACATGCACACCCTCGCAATATCCTCGGCTTTTCAAGCCAGGGGGATAAAAAAGAACCTAAAAAGAGGGTCTTATAGGCGGCACTAACCTACCTCCTCCCAATGTGAGAAACCCCCCTCCCCAACTGGTACATTTCATTGTTTGCTGTCATACACATTTTGAAACAATTTTATGTTACCACATTTTTTACCATTAACATTTAATTTCATACACGTCACATACCAAGTTCATAAAAATGATGAAGTGGCGTTCAAAGGAAAAAAGAATAATTGTTTAGTTGTCATACAACGAAAACTTTCTAAAATTTAGACAGAGTAACATACTCCTGTGTGACAAAATCATATGCCCTGAAAGGCCATCATGCCAAAAACAAACATCCAGGCCAACATATAAGGACATGTGGTGTATCACTAACTTGACAGTTTACTGACCTTGAGTCCAAAAATGGTTCCCTGTTCTTGGTAGAGACCCTACAACATGCATGCAAAGAGTCGCAGACAACTAAAGTGCACCAAGAGTATTGGACTATAATTGATTTTAGTCTTACAAGAAATGTTGTTACAAGTGTAACACTTTCTGTCCGTTCTTTGTAGTTATGCCCTGTTTTTGCGTGTTAATGTATCCAAAGGGGTGAGTGTTTGGGCACTATAGGCCTTTTCCTTGACTCCTTCATATCACTGTTTTGTTTTCATACTGGTAGTAAAATTGAAATAAAGTTTGATGAGAATATTGATTGCCAACCAGCACTTCATAGAGCGTAACTTCGTAAGCCAATAAATTTTTCATTAGCTAATTAGAAGACCCAATGAAATCGGGAACTGATGGGCACATTCCATGTCAACACTCACGGCCATTACAAGCTAACATATAGTGATTGGTTTTGAAAAAATCATCTTGTTGCAATTCACTGCAATTGGAAAGGGGAATGAATGCAGATAAACATACCATTCCCTCTTATACTCGTTGAAACAAGCAGAACAAGCACAAGAAAGCGCATATCAAGGTAGCAAGCATAAAATAATCAAGCACTTTGAAACAAAGAACCACTTGAGGGGACTCAAGTGAAGTACTTCGCTTTTAAGTGCTTGTTTATCAAGTGGTTTTGCTTGTTCCTTTTTTTGTTTGAGCTTGCTTTGGTGAATGTATGCTTCGGTTATAGTTGGATTTTAGCTTGTCTTGGAATAAGTTTCATTGTTAGTGATGTTAATCCCTTTCAACCAGAGATTAGAGGACCAAGACATTTTCACAATCAAGCATTTTATGTTAAAGGTGATAGTGACGTTTTGCCATCTCGCGGCCATTGATATGTCATGTCTTAGTTTGTCCCATGAGGATTGTCAAAAACAAAAGCATTTTACTTTTGAGTATTACATGTCTAATAGGTTTGCATTGCTTTCTTTAAATCGACGCACATCTGCAGTGATTAATTCCAATAAAGCAATACTGCTTCACATGCAGTTAACCTCAATAAATAATGAATAGGCCTCTTACTTCGGCATGTGAAATTTCCACAGTATCCCAATGAAGAATTGCACAGGGTCTCACTTGTTCCCAATCACGTCAGCTGGCCAGGAAGCAAAATAGTGTCATTCCATAGTGTATTCTAAGGTACGCATTTTGGGGCCTCAATTGAGTTTACGCGGGGAATTTCAAGTGTTGTATAGCATGTGGCATTGATGGGACTCTAATATGAATGGCTCTACTCAAGCATACATGCTGAATAGCGTTTCCGTCGACATTATGTCCCGCTTTTAAAAACTTGGAATACGTGAATTTTGTGAGAAACCACTATTAATCCGCTAAAACTAAAATTCTAACATTCCATCACTCCACATGCTTTATTGTTGGCAACATGGCCGATCCCATCAACCCAGCGAGAACACTAAGCAAAGCGTAGCGTGATGATCTCCTTTAACTTTAACCCAGTGTTAAACAGGGTTTAACCCAAATTCATGTTATCCGCTATGGGATATTTAACCCAGGGTTAAAATTAACACTGGGTTAAAGTTAACCCGCTTTGTGAATAAATAAAAATTCCCTTAAAAAGGAATGGCATGTACCACTGAAATTCACAGCACATAAGGGTCACGATGGTTGTAACAAACAATGTTGTTCATTTATATTTCTACCGCATCTGTAGTGCTCTGCCGATAATTGCATCAATATATCCAGGCGCGGATCTAGGGAGGGGGCGTGCGCCTCCCGGTAATTCTGCAAAATCTTGCAAAATCAGCCCATTTTGGACAAGTTTCAGTCTTTGGCCCCCCGGTAATTTTGACGTTTTTCAAATCCTGGATCTCGATCACATTCGGCAGCAATTCTATTCAAATTTAGTTCAAATGTATGAAAAGATCCATTCACGCCTCACTGCAATGTGCGCTGTGTTACTAATATATTGTTGGCTTTGTCGCAACTAAACACAACTCACTGCAAATCCAGTTAAATCAATTTAACTTTATTGGGGTATTTTGGGTAAAGACTGCATTTCCGGCAACTCGTCTTATCCAAAGCTGATGCAAAGAAGTACGAGCAAACCTTAGGCTTAACTGTACTGCAGTACCGTACTGCAGTAACTTGTGTACAATGCAAAACAGCACTAGAAGCCAGTACATTGCAGATAAAGGGGAAGTATGGACCAATAACCCTAACACTGTTCTCATTTCTCCAGGGAGGAAGGGAACAGGTAAAGGGATAGAAGCTAAAGAAGACGGGACATCAGATTTGCGTGGGATTCAAACCCAGGGACCCCGGTGATCCAGTCCCATGACCAGGGATGGTAAACCACGAGGGTGTCACTAGCCTGGCCAGCGATTTTGTGCCCATATGTGTTAGTACGATGACATCATCGCATCTTTTTGGACTTGGTGCATTTTCTAGCCTCAGCTCAGTAAGTTTTAGCGAGTCTTGGGCGTGATAGGGTTAAGGTCCATATTCCATATTTCTGCATCTGCAATGCAGGGCCTTATAGTGCTGCCATATTGATCGTTTACTGCAGCAACTAATGTAACCCACTGCAAGTCTAATACTAAGGCCAAGGAAAAAAGTTTGTCTCAGAAGACCGCGCGCATTTTGTGTAAAATTGATCTTCTTTTAGTGCATTTTTTTTAGGTTTTTACTCACTTGAAATTTTTTTTGCAAAATTTTCAGAAAAAAAATGAAAATTTTAAATCCAGCATTTTGCATTTTTCACATTTCTTAAGTATTTTTTGCCTAATATAACTTTATGGCAGTGCTGCATCACATTACTTTGCAGTGGAGGGCAATGCAATGATGTAAGCTGTCAATCTACACTGCAGATGAGGTAAAAGATGAATGACCACCTGTTATTTAACTGAAACAACTTTAGACTTATTTAAAATATTAACCCAAAACAAAATCATAAATAATCTTTAAAACGCAAATACGCAATACACACATTTACAATTTCACACAACCACAACACTAAATTGATGTGCCCTAGATATTCATCCAACTGGAAATATTGCCAACAGATGTATACAATTAAAATTTTAATTGAAATAGACCAGAAAGAAAGCACTGGGAAGTAGACTGAACATAATTAGAAGATCCTATTAACACTTGGGTGTGTTTATAGGATGCAATATATGCTTTTAAACAGTAGAGGGGATTTAGTAATTGAAATCCAAGCTAACAAATGCTCATTCATATTTAGAGGGTGGTTTGAACCAATCTTATATTATAATACATGCAAATTTGCAATGTGCATATACCACAGTGTACTAAAAACATGTCAGTACTTAGGGATAAAAATACATCGGTCCTCGGACCGCTTGTGTCGCCTGCAGTCGCGGTTTGTGAATGATAGGCCTCACATGGCCTTTGACCTTGATATGTGACCTTTGACCTCATAAACAAATGAGGGTTTGCATGTAAACACCATAAACCAAGTTTGGTTCCAATTGAACTTCAACTTTTCAGATGAGGTCAATTTTACATTTTCAGCCTATTTTACAACTTGACCTCGCATGACCTTTGACCTTGGTATGTGACCTTTGACCTCATCAACAAATGAAGGATCCCATGTTGCACCTATGACCCAAGTTTGGTTCCAATTGAACTTCAACTTTTCAGATGAGGTCGATTTTACATTTTCAACCTATTTTACAACTTGACCTCACATAACCTTTGACCTTGGTATGTGACCTTTGACCTCGTCAACAAATGGGGGATGCCAAGCTGCACTTGTGACAGAAGTTTGGTTTAAATCCATTAATGTATGTGGATATTACAGGCAAATGTTAACCCTTTTTCACAACAGACAACAACAACAACAGACATCAACAGACAAAAGTGGACAAAGTGATCCCTATGTGTCTTCCTGCCTCAAGGCAGGCGACACAAAAAGTGATCCAAAAGTTTAAGAACCACAGGACATTTCATGATCATGCTAAAAAATTCCCTAAGTACTAAAGCTTTGTGGGCTAGTCAGGGCTACAACGAGCGTAAAAGTCAGTTTTTATGTGTTAAGAAACTTAAGAATAGGAATTTTGTGTGATCACCCCCTCTGATTCACATTGAACTTCAGATTAATACATTCCATAATAGTCCATGAGCCAGTTTCTGTATGGGCCTTAAAATTCAAGTTTGTTGCACCCACCTGGTGATTAATTTTCCAATATATCACCTTGAAGGGGGTGTCCCCCTGACTAGGATTATGTATGTTTCCGCCCCGAAAAGTTGCACATTAGCGTGTACTGCCTATTTAAAAATGGCCACCATTGTTTTATGAAAAACTGCTATTGTATTTTCATTATAGATAGAAATTTTATCCAAGACTAAACGAAATAAAGTTCTACCTTCCTTAAGTGGGTTTAAAACATTTAAGTGTCCAATATGGCCGCCGGTAGGAGGCATGTTTTCTTAAATGTACTAAAATTGCCAAATAGATGGGGTAAGAATGCGAGTAATATTTTGAGAGCACCAAAAAGAGATTTAATGATATTTGTGTATTGCGGACATGATCATAACTCATAATGGCGGTGGTTATACCCGCTCCGGGGGACATAAATCAAGAAGAAAAACACCCCTGCACATCTTTTTCGACATAATAAGAACCATAACGAAAACTAATGATAACATTTTCCCGCAATTTTCTCTCGTACTCTGACCACTCAACACTAGTTGACGCTGGGAGGAAGTTGATTTAGGCAGAGTGAGAGGCGAGAATGAAAGCCTGTGTACAAGTCAGAAACAAAAGATAGCACTTGATGTGCTTGAAAGAAACTTAGGTCACTATATTTAAATTTACTCTCCACACCCTTTATTATGATTTAATGTATCAGGTTGATATGTGAAATGTTTGTCTTCCTATGAACTATTATAGAGTCAGTTTAAAACTATGTTTCTGGCCCAATTAGTAACCAGCTATATAGTAACAGCACTCTTTAGGACAAGTCAATACCCCTTTAATATTTTTACATTATTGGAAATGATTTACACTGCTAACAATAAAAATGCTGATTGTGAAAATAAAAATGTCTTGTCCTCTAATCCTTTGGTTGTTGAATTGAAAGGGGAATTTAACAATCAACTAACTAATAAAACTTATCCAAGACAAGCTAAATCAAGCTAGAACCAAGCATTTATAACATTTCCAAAGCAAGCTCAAACAAAAAGGAAACAAGCAAAACCACTTGCAAAACAAGCACTTAAGAGCCAAGTGCAGTAAAAATCTCAAAGATATTGGGGGCAAACTTCAAAAAATGGATTATTTCAGATTTTGTGTATGGAAGCCCTTGGTCAACTTACACTATATGATGATTAATTCACCCTCCAGTCTTTGTTGCATGGCAACGCCAAAATAAGATTTTACCCTATTCTCGCTCATTTTTTTAGGGATTTTAATTACGGAAAACTTGAACTAAGTTGATCGATCAATATTTTAAGAAAAAAATTGAAATCACTTCAAGATTGCAGTAATGTTATTGGAAACCATAATTAGTTCTTTATAAAAAGAAAAAGTTTAATTTTTTAGGTTTTTTCTTTTTTTAATTTTATAACATTATTTGAAAAAAGGGGTGTTTTTGGCAAAAAAAACACATTCTAAAAAATGGCATTTTTAAAAGGGACATAAACCCGAAAGTAACAGTTTTCAAATTTGTGGTCTTCAGGGTACGTAAACGAGATTTGTTCATGAACTATAAAGAAAAAAAGTTAGTATTTTCATACTTGAAGAGCGGGGGGTGTCGGAAAAAATTTGGCGATCTGCGGTCATTTCGACTTTTTGATAATGTAAAACACATATGTCATATCGCACGGCCTCATTAGAGGCTACCTGTGGAAGTATCTAACTCAAACAAGCATGAGTGTTTGTGTGGACTGCCAGCATAGCTTGCAGGACAATTAGTAATCTTTGTGCATGTGTATGTATGTGTGTTCATGTATGTGTGTATGTATTCCTGTCGCTACAAATGTCGAAGTTTTTTTCAAACTGACCTGGATTGAAAAAGTTGAAGTTCAATTGGACCACAATTGTGTCCAAAAGTTGATGGCAACATGTGATCCTCAACATTGATAAGTTCAAAGGTCCATGTGCCTAGGTCAAAGGTTATGTGAGGTCAAGTTGAAAGAGGCTCAAAGTAAAATTGACCTCCACAGAAAAAGTTGAAGTTCAACTTGAGTCAATAGGTGAAATGGGATCCCATATATGTTTATTTGAGGTCAAAGGTCATGGGCTCAAGGTCAAAGGTCATTGAGATCAAGTTGTAAGATAGTTTGGGAAGCCCCACAGCTTATATTCTTTGATATAGCAAAGCGCAAAAAGCCGATAATATGCTTCTAGTTAAAATCGGTAATACAAAGCTAGATTGATCACTTTTTTCCATTGCCCTAAGCGACGAACGTTCATCATGTGATGACCATGCCTATAAATTCCATCATGGTCTCAGCTAACCAAGCATTTTTGATGCAACCCAAGAGATTCATGTCCTCTCCCATCAGACTTATGGATAGTTATGGGCTTCTTTCGGGTGATAGGAGTATCACATTTTGTAATATGTTTTGTGATGTTATAATACCCGAAATGTCATTACATTAGTAAATCTAATGCATCCAATATAGCTCAAGTGACTTTTCATCTTCTAGGTTTTTTTGTGCCAACCTTAAAAATCATACAATATTTTTTTAAATAAGTTCTCTGCCATTAGAAAAAAGAAAATATCGATTTCCAATCTGTCGAATATCGTATTTGTTCACTCCTGAAAACGTAGCTCTATGATTTATATAATGTACACACACGGACGCAGGCACACACACACGTGCCAGACACTATGTGTAAGCTAATTTTATGATTTTTCATAAATACATAAACCACTATATTGCACCATGAGGAAATCTTGGGTTGATGATAAGATGGATTTAGAGATAGCCTATGAAACCCAACGCAACAGTGCGTAAGCAGGCTTGTTGGGGGAACTAATCTTTCATTGAAAGTTTTTAATAGTGCTGAAAATATATGTCCCCCACCCCTTCAAAAGCTGGTTGCACTTGAAACAAATCTACCTTTGAAAGTTTTATGCTTAGATAATGAAAAAAATGGAATAAAGTAACATATTTCACAGTAGGGACATAAGCCCCGCTAATTTAATGAATAGTCCTGAAATAACTTTTATGGAGGGGTCACTTACTTGCCTTCAAGGTTACACAAGGTCATTTAAAGACATTTTCCATGTTTTTTTATGCCAATCTAATGTACTATGACCCGACCATGAAATGATTGAATCATAGCTCATTGGGGATATTGATTAACCATTAAATGCCCTATGCATTAACCTTTGCCTTCAAGAAAATTTGGCACAAGACTGGGGGTTCGGGTGCGTTACCCACTCAATCTCCAAAATTTTAAAGGTCCACAAAAAGATGTGTGCGAGCGAAGCGTGCTAGGGAAATAATATGGGTTTTTAGGGGCTTTTTTTGGTAAAAAGGGCATTATTTGGGGTAAAAGGTCCCTTTTGGCCAAATTTAACACCCCTTCTATTGGTGAAAGGTCCACTTTTGGAAAAACATCGCGCCCCCCCGGAAAAAATCCTGGCTACGGCCTGCGTACCTGACGTACGGAGACACTAAAACAAGGTAAACTTAACCCTCGTCTTTACCACGCTTTGTAACCGATTTATAAGGGAGGTTAACCATCACCGCCCCCTCGAGAATTTGTTATAAAACACCCGATGCAATGATTTTGATACCATTGGATAGCTATGGTCGCCTCTTTCCATTGATACCAAAAAAGTACAACCATACCTAATTGGCATCACAATGACCGTCATCTAGTCGCGCTAGTAGGCATTTTTCCCAGAAAATTGCAAACCCAATTTTGTCGCCAAAAAAGATTTAGAAAAATAGATTTTCATGCAATTTACAGCTCTAAATATCGCATTGACTAGTTTTACAAAAACAAAGTTAGATGCCATACTATGCACAATATTTTCAAAATGCACCAAAACATAATCCTCATGTGGCAGCACCCCTCCTCCCCCTTACCCCACTTTGACTGCTACACTAACCCCGGTGAAAGTGCTTCTCTCATTTTTTCAACTAAAATGACCAAAAGGATGAGAGAATGATTACCTCGAAGCTTTTTACGCGAGCTTTTGCATTTTAACGGCCTGAGGAGCAAGGTTCACTAGGGGGTGGGTGGTAACCCCCCACCACCACCCCCCCCGTAAGATGAGGGTTACGTAGGCTTTCCTCGGTGTAAAAAAATATACAAACTACCCACTTTGTTAAACTAAAGACAGACCAATAACAGCAAATAAAGGCAAACAAAGTGGATTAACCAAGGCAAAGTTCCCTTGCCTGACGCTAATACCTAGTCCCCGGGACCCAAAAACGATTTTACCGTAAGTGGTCAAATGTTGGTATCAACGAAGCTCCTATTTTTCTCATGTACCCTGTTAAATTTTTAGGGCTAAAGGGCGTTTGGGTTTGGATTTATGAGTGAAATATGCCCCCATTTTGGTCAACCCATATTTATTTTACACAGTATTCTATGGGAATTACAAAATCACGTTTTAGGCATCAGCTCCGAAGGGTGAAAATAACTTTACAGATGGGGTTTTGTGTAAAGGCCATTCTATCAAGAAGATTTAAAACCTCAAATCGGGGGCCCCCCCCCCCCCCCCCCCCAAAAAATTCCCCCTTTAATCTACCATTAAAGTATTGGTCAATACTTGAGATGGTATCAATTTTGATATATCATGGTTTGTTCCCTACCAAATTAGACACGCATTTGGTTTCTTAAACGTATGTTTGTCCATCATTCCCTTGATTTCGCTTCAAAATTGTTCGATTTGAGCACTGATGACATATCAAATGTATTTATTTGGGACAATATTTATTAGTAACATTGATAATATTCTGATAGGTAAAAACTACTTATATATTCCTAACCATGGGGGACACACTCTACAGAGGTGGCTCCAATGAGTGTTTTCAGTACCGAATATCAGTCAAATTAACCACAAAAATTTAACTTTCTGGCAACACTGCTCTTCAATGCAAAAAATACCATTTTTTCTTTGTTACAAACAACTCCTTTATGTACCCTGCAAACCACAAAATTAAAAAAAAATGGTTACTTTGAATTTTGGTACTTTCAAAAGAGCCATTTTTTGAAAATTTGCATTTTTAGCAAAAACAAACAACCCTATTTTTAAATAATGGTATCTTCCAAACAAAGCTTTACTTAATCTGGTTATTATTATCAAGATCTTATAATGTGTGTTACATTACTTGATCTTGACGTCGTTACAGTTTTTTCTGAGGCCCATGGATATCAATATGTTGTTTTAGCACTTATCAATATGTTCTAAATTATACGCAGAACGCCAACTTTTGCACCCCCCGCTCTTCAGTACGAAAATACCAAAACTTTTATTTTCTTTATAGGTTCAGAACAACATCTCGTTTACCTACCCTGAAGACCACCAAATTGAGAAATGTTACTTTCGGGGTTATGGTACTTTTAAAATAGCCATTTTTTATAAGTATTTTTTTTTGCCAAAACACCCCTTTTTCAAATAATGGTTATTCGCAAAGGAAAAACCTGTACTTAATCTGGTTATCTTTTTATAAAGAACTAATTATTGTTTAACATTACTGCAATCTGAATTGATTTCATTTTTTTTTTCTTAAAATAGTGATCGATCAAACTTGACAATTTTTAGAATTAAAAAATGTCCCAAATGAGCTAAATACGTAAAATCGTATGTTTTTGTCGTTCCATAGCAACGAAGAATGAAGTTTGGAAAGTATCCTCATTATGTTAGTTTTGACCAAAGTGCTATCCATACCCAAAGTATGAAAGAATCCATTTTTTGAAGTTGCCGCATATTTTTGATTTTCTTTGATTGTTACAGCACTTGCCTTAAAAGCGAAGTCCTTCTCTTTCACTTGAGTGCCCCTCACGTGGTTCTATGTTTGTCAAGTGCTTGGTTATTTGATAGCTTTTACAGCATTTCATTGCGCTTGCTAATTGCTTGCTATGTGCTTGTTTTCTGCTTGTTTCACCCAGTATTAAGAGGGAATGGTATTGTTATCTGCAGTTATTCCCCTTTCATTTTCATAATTTAAACAAGATGATGTTTTTCAAACCAAGCACTATATGTTAGCAGTGTTTAGGTGTTCTATATTAAAAGTGTTTGTTTAAATACGTTTGAAAAGATGGGTAGGGCTGGCGTTTTCTTCCTGATTTACGTACCCTGGAGCGACTATGGATCACGCCATCTTAAAAACAAGCCTTCGTAAAATATACATGCCATAAATTCTTTTTGGAGCTCCCAAAATATCACCCAGGATCTTTAATTTCAACAATGTGCCATTTATTTCATTTAGCAATATGCCTCCTTGCGGCAACCATCTTGAACGCCTAGATGTTTAAGCCCCTCAGGCATTAAACTTGTTTCGTGTAGTCGTGAAAGAAATTTATATCCTGCATGACCTATAATGGCGGGTTTTACATAAACAATGGCAGCCATTGTGAAATGGAGGACACGCTACGTGCAGCTTTTCGGGCGGAACTAACCCTAATCCTAGTCAGGTAGACATCCCCTTCAAGGTATATTGGGAAAATTAATCACGAATTGGGTGCAACGAACGTAAAATCTGATGAATGCAGCTTATGGACTATAATATCATTTGGAGGCATAGCCCTAGTTGTAGTTTTTTCTGGCAGCTATGGACTATAATATCAGTTTGGAGGGCATAGCCTCTCTATTGGTTTTTTGTCTTTATTGCACATTACATGTAACAAACAGCGTGTTTCTTTCCAACAGGACCTCTGAAAAAGTATAAACCAAAGAAATACCGTACAAACAACACAACTTGATCAGTTTTTTTTTTTCATTGTTTTCCTTTTGTTTATTTTTTAACTTTTTTCTGTTTCTGTCCCCCACCCATCTTTTTTCTTCATGATCTCTCATCTTGGTATTCGTGTTTTTAATTAAAGGGATTAGCATCGATAATGCGAGAAAATCCAAAATGTGAAATGCAATTTTTTTCACGATATAAATCAGGGATAAGTGTGTATAAATCCATATACCTTATGTTTCCTATAAACGCGCCCGGGGGGTGCATTTTTCAAAAGGGAGGCCGTTTATTACACTCAAAATGGAAGTCAAATCCCGCAAAATCGCCTTACACACGCTTATTTTTGCTGATTACCAAAAATCCAAACAAACAGCATGGGGACGCTTTTTTTCACCCTCCCAAGTTCAAATTCGCATACTAAGTAAACTAGTACACTGTTGCCAACATCGATTATGCTACGGATTACGACAGTCCAGCCATTAAATCATGTGATTTAGATAAGATTTCCCAATTTTCTGAATTGTTTATCCAAAAATCGTAGGGGCGTTTATTAGAGCAGGGGCGTTTATTAGGAATCAACACGGTAACTGCTTTAAATTGTAGAAAATACACCAAAAGTGAAAACAATGGACTATTTGAGGATTTTTTCATCATTCTCCCGTAAATAGATATACAGCGATAGCGTCTCAAAATCTACACTAACGCTCTTCGTTGTTTACACCCACTGTACAAAATAAATAAATCTTTGTGTACAGGTCATGGCGCCAACTCTGCTTAAAAATCTCGGATACTCACATAGGGGTCGAACAAGTACCTTTACGAACCGATATTACTGAACGGGAACAATGGACCACCTACTTATGGGTTTCTTCAAAATTTCCTTTTTAGAAAGTACTTACAGTTTCCTACACGTCTCCAGCGCAGTAGTAAAGCCAAAAGTACAAATCATGAATAGTAACTATTTCGAATGTGTTAGGGAAAACACGCCGAAAAGCAATGAATCTGACAGTCCAGGTATGTAAAGCTGGCCCACGCTGCGTCTCACGTTGATCAATGTTGTTGCTACAGGTTTTCGTTTACCACCCGGGAACGCGCGGTCAAATTTGCATTTGAATGTTGAGCTTATGCAAATCGTATTGTTTTTGCTGTGCAGAGTTAAAATTAGCATCCCGGCACGCTGGCACAACGAATTTGCGATGCCTGCGCCGCATTGAAATACAATTTTTTTTTCAAAACATAAATTTGAACATTTTAGAGTACACATCTTTCTAAGTCCTTTTAAATCTTAACGTAACACTCAATTACTGAATCTTTGACTGATAAACTTCACTGCGTCTCGTGTCCAGAATGATTTACACTTCTAAGCTAGACTGATAAAGCTGTGATGTCATTGTCTGAGCACAGCGAGTATGCCTTGGTACCGCTTCATATGCTGTCCCCTTCTTGTAGCTGCGAATATTCGCAATCACCTAAAGCTCCGAACAGAGCATGTTGAACACGTGAACTGTGCACATGGGTATCGCGGCCTGTCGCAGCCGATAGCCAATGACTGACCTCTATACAGGTCAGGGGCCATAGAAGCGTTTGTTTCCAGATTAATATACCCTCGAGAGATGTAAACACATGGGACGCTGCCTGCGATAGAATGCTGGATAGAAGCCGACGAAAATTGCCGATTTTTCCCGTCAAACGTAAGTGATCGCATTGATAGTATATCCCAAAGTGCCTTAGTTAACATTAATCCCCTAGTATATTGCTCAATTGGGTCATATGTGTAAGATAGAAAAAAAAAAAGGGACCAAACGGCTACATGCCTTATTGCTTCTGGAATGTACATAAGATTTGTCGCTGGCCTACCATATTGTCCACAAAGCCCAAGTTGTCCCCTATGGGGAACACCCGGGTTGCCGGTACCGAAACATACTCACAGAGAAAGTGGTCATTCCATGCCAAAGACCAAGGTGTGGAACCCACCCCACCCCCTCTCAGATGTTTGTTTGAATTGGCAGTCAAAGGTACAAAGGTGCAAAGAAATCCTACTTGCGTTTGTTATTGTTGGCAACAAGTGGCACTATTGATTATATAAATAGGCATTAATAAAGTTTTTTTTAATACTGAATCACTATTTTATAGTCAGAGTCGGAAAACTTTGAGAGCTCATAACTTCAAACGGAATGGATTTGAAATTTTTCCTTTTGACCTCCCTGTAGCCCCTAAAATGTACCTTTGACTGGCAATTTGTCAACAAAATCTGAGAGGGTGGGTTCCACACCTGGTTGTTTTAATTACTGAGAAAAAGGTGCCACCAAACTCTAATTAAATCCCGGTCCTCTAAAAACGCTCGATATACGTTATAAGACCGAGTCGTAAAACTTTGAGAGCGTCATAACTTCGAAACGGAATGGAATTTGAATTTTTCCTTTTGACCTCCTCTGTTGGCACCATACATTACCTTGACTGCAATTTGAACAAAATCTGAGACCTGGTTCCACACCTTGTTGTTTTGGCTGGATGACCCAGTAATGGAAATTTATCAACCAAAATGATACCAATAACTACCTTATCCAGGAATGCCCATATGATATTCTAGTGTACCAAAAAATGCCCCAATAATAATACATGAAGGTCTTAATGATGTTATTATTCCTCATATAATCACTGGAATCTGTGTGTTAGTAGTCCGTGGAACATGCTTGCCAACATGCACGCAATAACAAAAAAAAGTTAGTTTAAAAGTGTTTGGTAGTCAACTTGTGGGTTTTCGCTTGTGAGAGACTAAATACAGAATTAGTTGCTTGAAAGGAAAGGGTAAACTGGAGCAGGAAATTTGAAACCATATTAACACAGAAATACTTTGGAGGCCGATACTGATCTGGGAGGGTTTTGCCGAATGGCAAATGCAGAAGTCGTCCCTGTCTTTTGACCATGACCTTGGTCAGTTACGGGCTCAACAGGCGCACTACGAAACCTTGAATATACGTACATTCCCACAGAAAATACAGATTTTTATTAGGTTTGGGAACCTACATGTAATGAGATCAAAAAATGGGTAAACTGAGAAGTGTAAATGACAATTAGAATGACGTTATTGTTTAGTGTCAAACTTGCTTCTCCTGAAGAACACAGATTAGGCCACTTGATATGATATGGAATTTATCTAAAAATACTGACTTACACATGTATGTACACTTCAGACTGGTGAGATTAAATTTTTAAAAAAGACCTTGACAAGTTCTGATGAAATTCTGGAAACTCATGTTTTTGACTTGAGTACAATGCAAAGTCCTAATTAACATCACACTTCAGGGCGCAAAATAACCGAAGCACCGAATGCAATTGCCTTCGGTGCCCTACCATTTCCTTGATGCCCTCATTTTTTGCCTTTCTTGGCCTATTCTTTAACATGCACTTGCCTTGATGCCTTTTACACAATTGAAATTGCCTTGAAATTGGGTGTCCTTCAAAAATCTTATTTCTGCACCCTGACACTTGTCATTTCAGACAGATCCCACATGTTTCAATGTCCAATTGGAAAGACACTTTTACCAGAGCTATCTATGGGCCAGATATCCCAATTGGGGGCGAGAACAGAGATGATTAAGAGGAGTACCACGTGATTGGCACTTCATACAATGTGACATAGGAACGAAAAACAATAGAAGTGGGCAGTCCGAGATGGAATTTGAGTTCATTGCAAAATCAAATATCATTATTCTTTGCATTGCTTTTTTGTTTCATCTGAGGAAATTGATCATTGCTTACTGAAATGTAAGTTTGAAATCTGACCTTCTACATGTTAAAATTTAGAAAAAGCACCTCAAATAAAGAAATAATATTTAAAAAATATAACATGAAATAAAAGAAATGTCGTCAAAAATATTCTTACTAATTGTGGAATTTTACTTTCAAAACAACACATTTAAAAAAAACGAAAAAACTAAAAAATTTACAATTTTAAAAATTTAATTTTGACAAAAATCACTTTTCACCTCATATTGTTTCCTCCATGTATAAGAACCTGTGCCAATTCCACCTGGTTTTTTTGATATAACCACATCACTGACATTAGATCAGCTCAAGTCTGATCATCGGCTAATATGTGGTCACCTGTCATTAAACCCTATCTTTGCATTATGCATTGGCCCCATTCTGTTTGGTATTTCCCCTGTAGTGCAGCAGGTACAATGTATGAACCCCAAATCTATACAATTTGAGCACTTGATTTTGTTCAGATGAATTTGGACCAAAAAGCATTCCAAAGCATTTGGTTAACCCTTCTTCAGATTCTATTTTCTATATCTTGAGCCAAGGACAAAATCTTTTGGATCTATGGGTAGTTGAGCAAATCCTGCAAAAGGTAGCCCTCGTGTGTATTCTACATAGTCCCAAAATTTCTAACGGGGGCTATTTTGTAAAACTGAGGCTAATTACCCTTAGCCCTCGTTTGTGCCCTGTCTTGAGATATTAGTATATTATAATATCAAATTTGTGACTTGCTCCAACAAACCTGATAAATCAAAATTGTCATTTTGCGATTGTGCAGATTTGGGAATAATAAACAAGCTAAAATAAATAACATGTTAACCATACACGTCCGCCGTTCGACGTGCATTATTAGCGATTAATTATCCCGCAAAATTCATTTGGGCGAATCAAGACTGATTCCGCACTCTCCACGAAATTCTTCCCCTGTTAAGGCACTGGTAAACGCTGATTAGCTAGTGAAATGGGAATGCTAAGACTATGTTTAGGCTAATAGTGTATAATTTATTAATCTTTCCCTGGAGATTGTTTTTTTTTTTTAAGTGTTGAAAAAAACCCAGTGTGCGTGGCCGGATCCCATGTGTGCTCTTTTTTTTTTTTTTTTTTTTCAACACTATCGTGCGCTGGCCATTCCGGGAAAATTAATAAATAATGTATCATGTCTACCTTGAGAACTAAGTATTTTAAATCTCTAGTCTAGACTTGTTTACAATATCTTTAAAACAATTAACATTCAAGTCCATGGCCCGATCGCTAATTACCTCATCCCCAGGGACCCCGGGATTTTACCGGAAGGGTCAAAATTTTGGTATCAGAAGAAAGCTACTATTTTTCTCATTTAACCTGTGAAATCTTAGGGCTAAAGTATGTTTAGTTTGGTTTTATGAGCAAAAAATATGCTTAGCTCCATTTTTGGTCGACCAATATTAATTTACACATACGCTATGGGATTCAAATCACTTTTTAACAGTTCTCACTTCAAAACTGGTTTGAAATATCAGCGCCAAACTTTGGGGTTTTTGGGGTGACGGCCATTCTATCAAGATGAAATTTATTAGACATAAAGCGGGCCATCCCCCTTTAACAACATCAGTTGATATGCTGCATGCAGGAAAGCAGCAATGATCGTACGGAGCTATGTAGTTTCATTTTTCGTCAATTAACAAACTGACCTAGGTACTTTAGTCAAAAACATCTACGATCTTTATAAGTTCAAGATCAGTCACCCACCTTTACTGCTCATTCCTCGTGCATGTCTGTGATTTCAATTGATTTCCCTAACTTTTATTTGCCTACGGAATAAACTTTAAGAATTTTGAAACAAAAGGGGATTTGTACGTGGCTTATATTTCGCTAACAAAACATCGGCTTGAATTTGTTTTGGCTCCGATTAATTTCACAATTTTTTTACAAATCCTTTCAGATCATGGGTATTTTTGAATTGATGTTACACCACCTTGCACTCTTGTCTAGTCTTGAGCATGTTGAGTGAGTGACTCTGCATGGCAAACAATCAGAATTTTCAATAATTTTGACTTTTTTAGGGGACACTGCTATTTGAAATCTCTCGTTGCCACTTTAAAATACCGGGTTAACTAGGCAATCACATTATCATAGTCATTCAATCTAGACAATAGGAATTTAGTCACGTGTAAATTGTAGTATGATGTACGCGGTCTACTATCTGCCGATCTGTTCAGCTGGAGTGTACACTGTATGCGGACGACAACACTTTTTAAACACATTTTGGTGCATCCGATTTCAAGAATCATGTACCTGTACAGTAAAAAAATGCAGGTCGAATTCGAAATGCAATTATTCAAGCTTCCGTAAATATGCCATCTTTGCACTGAGCTTGTAAGGGGCTCATAAACGCACTGCAATAGTTATTCCAAACTTGTTATTCGCGCACCTCCAGGACCCCAAAATGTCAACAAATGCAAATCGCAATGGCGCGCGCAGGTTGTTTTTTCCAGTTTTACACAAGCTTTATGGACCAGATGCTTTTCGTCTACCGCATAGGTAGACTTATTTCCAGGGTGGGTACATTTATTTTCACTAAGACATGGACCAGCCGACTGGACATTGACCAAAAAAACTAGTTTTAAAAAATTATTTTAATGTTTTAAGAAGTACTGAGTTGCAATAATTGACCGGTTAGCCACTCAAATAAGCAAAAATAATGGACACAGAGTTATATTCATGTGATATAGGGTACTTGTGCCTTGGACTGTGCTAACTGTTTTCTCAACATTTCGCACAAAGCTAATGCTAACATAACTAAAATAAAATGCCTATATTAAAAAAATTGTGAAGACAATTCTAATAAACATTATATTAAAGAAAATCCTAATGTACAGATTGTAAAGAAAAATCTATATTAAAGAAAATGCCACTATAGAGATTGTAAAGAAAAATTCTACTAATAAATGTGGGAAAAGGTTTGCTTAAGCAATGCTAAAAAGTAGGCCCAATAAGCACCGCAAATAAATGTGGTAATTATGCCAACACTTGCAAAAGAAAAATGTTTGTACATGTACATACCAACATCACCCACTTAATAATATGCTTGATAATACCTGACCAAAGCACTAATGTAGGACATGAGAATAGTAGGCCTACATTAAAGTAATAACACACAGTTTTTGAAGAAGCCCCAATTTTCAAAAAAAGTGAGGTTATTTTTTGACACAGGTGGCATTAATATTTCGTCATGGACGACATAAACTTTGCATGGCCAGCCTTGCCGTTAAGTACAATCTGGGATCCCAATTCGAATCCCAATTCTAATTACAAACTCGCTTATTTATGATAAAATAGCATTTTTTAGAATTCTCGTTCGCAGGTGAGTTTCCTAAACAAATACCGACCTAACTGTTGCAAAAATATATCAAATTTTGAAAACTGGGGGCCATTCTTCAAAAATGTTGATGTTATTGCTAAAATCAACTTTTTGACATTGCGTTCTGAAAGAAAGTCATCAATTGTTACAAGCTCGTACAAATTAGTGTGCTAGTTGCAAATGGCATACACATTGCATTTTCCATTCTTGATCTAGTTTGTTTTTTGAGCTGAAAATGTGTTAATCATTTTATTAAATTCTCACAGCTTGTAAACATAAACGTTTACATAACAAGAACTTCTTAAAAACAACCTTACATTTGCGCAGTCGCTTAAAAGGTCATGATTCTAATACCCAACTTTCTCACTATCAAAAGAACTTCCGAAGACAGACTCAAATTTTTCCGAGTCAACAATCAGGGCCATGGTCATTGATGGAAATCAACATTAAAACTTCAAACAACCTTTGAATTAACTTAAAAAAATCATGGTGGAGTGCTGTAACTGGTTTCAATTAATCAAAACTCTCCACACATTTAAAAAATCCTTTAACATCTTTTTAAGTGCTAATAAGTGCTCAAGAATGTATTTCAAGTAAAAAAAACTTCCCAACAGATTAGTTTTACCACAAGTGATTCAACTACATTTTCGGAGTCACTAAGAGCCATTTTTTTGAAGTCGCTTATCAGTTAATGACGCGTTAACTGATAAGTTCTTTTAATACTTTCTTCAAAACCGCGTGTGATTAGGAATGCACAAAGTGACAGAATATACTGCATGTTTGACTTGAATTGAGGATTCGGTTGAAAAGAATGTTTCTTATTGACTTTTTTTTGCAATTGCTCCCACACTAGTGTTGCAACTGACTCCGTGGTATGAGGCATGTTGCAAACACTTTGACACCCTGTTTTGAATGAAACTTGTCTCAGCTCCAAAACTACATGCCTGTTTAAACCCCAAAACCATGCAGCACAAAATTACAGCTGACATATTGACCTTCAAACGGAATTGTACTGTGATAACCTTTCACAATCGTCTAGTTACTACGATCAATGGGAAAAAAAGTTGTTTGCAACCGGTTCCCTGTCTCCCTGGGGGAGGGGGGGGGGGTCTGGGGGGGGGGTCTTAGTGGGGAAAGGGGGGAGGGTAGGGGATGTGCGGACGAGAGGGTTGCCATTTCCAGCGATTTTGGCATATTGACAGGTCCCTTTTTCTTGCAAATTGGTTATGAAAGGGTTGCATTCTGATTTTCCAATGGTCAATAAGGGTATGAAGAATTGCATGCAAACCACGATGTCGTGAGAAAAACTAGTGCTGCCGAAGGGCTCCCAAAATAGATTTTAAAACCAGTTAGTTTTATATCAGCTTCTGAGGCAAATTGTTGCAATCATTTGAGGGTGTGGCGGCTCTTTAATTCATAAAATGCATCCGTCTAATAAGACATTTTTTAAAACAGTTAATTTATTTGGTCCAGAGAGCTGCGATGAAGTTATAGACCCCTCCCTCGGGTCCACGCGGTGATGAAATGAAAACACTAAGCGACTGAAATTTTCACTCTAGACTCTTCAACCATATCCGTGGGGACCCTCCGAATCTGTGGGGAGGGAAAACGTCTAATCTCCACGAGGTAGGGGGACGGAGGGAGGGACAGTACTCCGCCAACCAAAACATTAGTCACATCAATGGTTCTGGTATCTCGCCTGGTCTCTCGACGGCAGTAGGTGCGTAAGAAACATTAGCCAGACCAATCAGTGCGACGGCTTATTTTTTGCGCAGGATTTTAGGCAGGGATTTAAAACGGGCCCTGGGAATTGAGCGGCTGTTGACAACAACCTGGGGTTGTCGCACGCGCAACATGGTTGTTTGGAGGCTCAGGCAGGTGTTCGGCCTCTTAAGTCCCGATTTCTCGGTTGATGTTTTATTGACTTTTGATTGATAGACATTTTATTGCAACTCTAATAAATATAAGTAGGGTATGTACATTAGTTGTTTTGATTTATAGTCAAATATCCGGAGTTATTGCTCATATTACTTACGGTACAAAATCATTTTTATTTTGATAGTTGGTCCTCACATTGAATAAAGATCTCCATTTAATTTTATTTGCATTTCAACAACCTTGCGCCTCATGCATCTTTAAAAAATTGAAGCTGATGAAGACAATATTATCATTGCCCGTAACGCAAATCCTTAGATATCTATACTCTAAAAACAGATCGGTCTGTCTGTCTTGTCCGGCTATGCATTCGTTATACGATTTGAATATGGGCTAGAAGGGGGGGCTGGGGGGGGGGGGGGGGGGGGGGGGGGGGGGGGAGAGGCACTCACATATGACATGGATATGGTGGTAGGTTCGTGATTCCAAGCCCAGGCATTCGGTGTTGACAGAACAAAAGAAGATAGGGCCTTTGGGTGAGTATAGCCAAAAATAGCCAAAATAAGGGTTTTCCGGTGACAAACATATGAATTTTTTTCCCAAAATGGGGTTCTGGGGGTGATTTTTGAAAATTTTCTAAAAAAAATAGAGGTCTTTTTGGTTGTTTTTTTTCCAAAAGTTTTTTTTTTTTTTTTTAAGTGGTTAAAATTTCACAAAATTGAGGGACTTTGGGTTGGAAATTCAAAAACTATGGGGTGTTTGTGTGACAACGATACTGAAAAGGGGGGGGGGGTCTAAAAGACTCGCTTCCAAGATGGGAGTGCCCGGGGGGGGGGGGGGGGGGGGGGATGGGGGATGGCTAAACTAATGGTCTAAATTAGCATGTAGGGAGGGGAAGAACAGTCTGCGTTGTCTGACGTTTGTGATCAGGGTTTTAGAGTGACCCAAAAGGTCAAGGTAACTCTAGAGCAAGTCTGTGGTCAAAGGTCAGCATAGGTCGAAGGTCAAACATGGTGGAGATGCAATAGTTGGTACTTTTTTCGGTTAAAGTTAACCCCATTAGAAAGGGCCCTGACACCCGGTGGGCGGGGAGGGGGAGAATTTCCCCTGAGGCGACGGATGTTTACCAGGCGCAGCGGCTGACCACCAAGCCCATTAATCCTGCTACACAAGCTAAGGAAAGGATGGTTAGGAAGATTTGTTTACGAAAAGGGAAAAAAAGGGTGTAAAGGTCCATACACAGGATTCTTCTTTGGCGTCGGGACTTTGAAAAGTGAACTTTGGGGAAGAAATCCCAGTTGCACAATTTTTCCGTTTTTTAAAAGTCGATCTACCCGGGGTTTTTTTTTTTTGAACTCATGATACAAACAATGTCAACTTTTTTCCGAAATTTTTCTCCACATCTGTAACCTTTAATCGAATAAATAGGAAATGGACCGTCTTCGCCTTCCACTTTTGTAGATGGGTGCGAATACACCAATTGCTTCCGCTTTCTTGCGCCTGGGCCGGCCTAGGGGAAGGAGAAGGAAAAATGATAAAAAGAAAAAGAAGAAAAAAGGTAAAGCGAAATAACAGAGTCTGCCGGACGACGAGGTCTCGGTACTCTAGGATAATAGTGTTGGTCCAGAGATAGAGGCGTGTGATTTAATCCAATTTACCAAGTGTCTTGGTATGATATCTGTATAGTGCATCACTTGCGGACATCCAAAACACAACAGTCTTAAGAGCAGTGAATGGTGGACCGTGACGTCAGAGTTCACTGACCTCTAATTTGCATGTCTTCACCCCCCCCAAATCGTTACTTTAGCACTAGAGGTCATAGACTAAATTCAATTTGGGCAAGTTTGTTATCATATTAAAGCCGAACAAAATTATCTACTCAGTGATAGCTACACATTGAATTTCTAAAGTATAAGTTGCACCTGTGCCAAACAAAGTTGAATTTTTAGGACTTTTTTCAATTTTTTGCATGAACTGGTTACCAATATGTTACAGTTGTACAATGAAGATGGCAAAATTGCTCCTCCATTATTTTGCAGATAATTAGCGGTCTATAGATGTGTCAATATATCCAGAAGATCGCTTATTTACTTCGTCATTTTTTCGTTACGTCATTTAAAGCAGGTTCACCCTATGTCTTTATTTCGCACTTAGTTCCGTGTTCAGTATAGGTAAAAAAGGTTTAATTCTGGAATTGGTAATGTGCCCCAAAAGATAATAGTAAAAGTGTTGTCAACCACAGTGTACCAACCACAATTCTCAGATTATCAAGACATCAGGCATTGGGAATCTTCTAGGTGAGGGAATGCTGCCATAAAATTGCCTCATAATCGCATCATGTCATGTCATGTCAGGGATGATACATCACTTTGGATATCAAGGCGCAGTATAATCGGGCTCAGTGAACAAATGTGAGGAATTTTGCCCTAATCCTAGATCCTGGTAAACTGTGAATGGAAAAATCAATAGGACGCCCGGAATGGCATGCCGTTCCAACAATATCCACAATGAGGCATCAAGTCTAATATCAATAGAAATGGTAGATGTAACCATGTCCAAAAGTTGAAACAGATGCATCTGAGTGCCATTTCTGAAAAGCACTGCTAGAACATGAGTCTTAAACAAAGCTGAGAGTAATCGATGATTGAAATCCTTTGCCTGCTGTTTTTGCCTTTCTTATGTTATGGGGTTAAATAATAATAAATAATAATCATTTAAATTCTTATAACGCGCCCACAAATCCACTTAAGTGCTCAGGGCACCGTTTTGGAGCGCCTTAGGCTGCTCAGCCCGGGCTGCTCAGCTATCACACAACGAGTAAATCCAGAACGACACGGAATGCTTTATGGAAGAAGTCCTAATTTAGATGCAGGAGGGAAACCGAAGTTCCGGAGAAAAACCTGCGAAGACGGGATGTATCGGCACCAATTCACGAATACTCCACAGGTATTCGAACCCGCGGGCCGCATGGTGAAAGGCGAGTGGATGGGCCACTACAACAGCTCGACTCCCAAACAGGTTATCGCAGTTGACTGGGAGGTTGTAAAATAGGAATAATATTTGCATTTTCGTCCTGATTTTTAAAGGATAGTGACCACCTAGCAATTTGACCTACATGTGGTCCCATTAAACCACCTGTTGTAGCAGATTACCATACAGGACGATTGGGGGAATTTTGATGCGATATGATAATGCGGCCACTTCGTTGGTTTTCTTCTAAGAAATTGTAATGCATCCAAATTTCATGTCATGAAGTTTATCTGTCTTAACAAAGAGGCAGCTTCAAGACAAACCTGAAATTTTGCATTCACAACACAGTGCACATCAGGGGATATTGCACTCCCATTACATGCTGATATTGATAGGACCCATCTGATTGTGATCAAGGCATCACAAATTCTGAAGAAGAAACAAATAGAGCTGCTAACATATTGCCATAAAAAACCATATAAAACAAATACCTTTGGAAAATATAGTACAAGGGTATGAATCAACGTGGATCTCTTTTTAGCCCATAACGTAGTGGAATTACCAATACCAAAAATCAATTAAGGACAAACAGCATCCAAGACAGTGAATGCCAGCATAGATATACTATGGCTGGTGAATAAAAAGGCATCTCGACAGATGGAGCTCGTGTTGATGTTTCCATCAACTATATACTCAAGCACTCAATCAATCAATTTTTTTGAACTTCATCTCACAGCAGTTACACGACAAGAAACATGCAATACAGAGTATAATTCAATATGAAAAGTAAATGACAAACAACAAATTTAACAAGATTGCATAATAGTAAATAAAGTGAAACTGTGAATGTGAAGATCGAGGCATGCTAACGCAGGCGTGAAAGTGCAGTGGCCTCGTCTTCAAGTTCTAGAAATATACAAATATAAATATCACAAGATACGTCACATAAAAGGACAAGACAAACAGGCGAAGGGTACGCTTGAATGGTGATAAAATCAGTTTAACCCGTCAAAGTCCAGAGACTTCACAGCATTAAAAGGGGACAAAAACAACAGTGAGAAGCTGTTCTGCAAAACTTAAGGTGTTTTTGGTTTTTTTAATATAGTCCTCTTTACAGAGAGAACCTTCTAACGATTGAAAGATGACAGGTACTCTGCTTAAGCTGAAACGAGCTCTAAAGATGATTGCAGTGGAGATCTATACCAATCCCTACGACAGGTATGATATATTCCTTGTATCAAAGATGTTACGATGTTCACCTACTAGGGTCCAAGAGGGAGAGGGCAGTAACAATTTTGGTCCCTATTAAACCGGAGAGATTCGTGATATTTGTGTGGATAATCTGGATAATGTGTATCCTGTTGATGACCATTAAGTCTTCAGGCCCACCTTGTTTATCCCAGCCAAACAGTCTCGCAGCAAAAAGATTGTAGCAAGTGCCTGCAAGTAATTTGCCATGGACGTGGCATAGACTAACAGCAACCCCGATGGAGGGGGAACACCGAAACACCAGAAATTGGCAGATTTTTTCTGCAGACAGCAGTAAATTTTGCCAAGCATATGGTTTCTTGGAGAAAATGTTTGGCAATGACTTGATTCTGGTGATAAAATCTAGCATCAATATTTCAAATACAAAATAATTTTTACAAATGAAAAAGGAACCGGCGTGAAACCCTCTGTATTCAACCAAAAGAATATATGTTGCTGTTTTTAAAGCAAACTAAAAGAATAATATTTGTGTGTTTTACTGGATAAGCTGATTATTGTCATCATTTTCATTTTCTATTATATTGGCTGAATTAAAACGAGATTTTAAACAAGTTAAAAAACAGGCAAACAAAGAAATGGGGGACGGGAAATATACATGGATTAACCAAATACCCGAATATGAGACTCCAAGTGCAAGCAAAATTAAAAAATCTTGGTATCATTATTAATTAATCTGATTATTCTTTACTATGAATTAAACTCTACCGCTTATGCTTACTGGCGTGTGACCCCTTATAGCAGTAAAACCACCCGAAATAAACAGCAAAACAAATAAATTGGGTGAACCGTTTTAACTCAAAAAACCAGAAACCCGTAATTAAGTTTGGAGTAATAATTTGAGGGCGATCTGTCTGCGGAAAAACACTGTAAAACATTAATGGACAAACTTAAAAATTGACAAAATGTATCTTTTATGGAACACATGTGAAAAATCTTCAAGAATTAAACTTTTAGGTCTGAGTATAGATAATGGTAATTACTTTAATATGACCGCACAAAATTGGCCCAAATTCGGTTAGCATGTAACCTCTTTCGTTTGGTAAAAACCACCCCCCAGACGAAAAGAGAGGGCACGAAAAGAACATACCTTAAGTATCGTAACTCAATAAATAAATAAAGTCTTAATCAATTTTGCAGATGTATTGACACGTGAGGAGAAATGTTGCATATCATGTTACATCTGTAGAAATTAGTGAACAAAGCAATCATGAAAAATTACGTTAGATTAATCGCATTTCTTTCTACGATATTATATCCATCCTGTTAATTTTTTAATACAATAACTCTAAAAAGGAAACAGGAGTGACTAATCAAAGTGTTGGGCGGTGATACATATTTATGATAATGAGTGGAAATATTGCATTATTCACTGTGTATTTTTAATTACGCTAGCAAATTGTTTAATAAAAAAATCAATAAATATTTTTGGCCATATATGCCACCACAGATTTTGAAAATTTAAGTCTAACTGCCAGTTAGACTTAAATCTTAGGTAAATTTGGTGATCCTCAAATTCCCAAAATTCCATTATGTTTATCCGCGTTATGGTCTATAAAAAACCACCACCACCAGAAATACAAGGGCGAAATTAACTTTGTATTACCAAGGGGGTGGATGGGGGGTTGCCCGGTGAGGGAAAATGCCAACAGCGTTCAGAAAACTTCAAGATTCAGCGAGCGAATAATTTTCTCATTCCTTAGCGGAAAAAATATATGAAGGTAGCAAAATCCTTACCGCACATTCACAGACGTTAGGGTGGTATGCTGAGACTAATATTATATAGTCTCATGAAGGTGTGCCATCAAAGTCGAGGGTGGGGTACATTTTTGAAAATATTATGACAGTATGGCTCTAAACGCGTATGCTTATATAAAAAGATTAAACGCCACCCATTAGAGCTGACAAACCGCGTGAATATTGGTATTACTACCTGTTTTTAGCGCAAATTGGATTTTCGCCGATTTTCTGTGTCGACTTGTGGAGTTTGACGTCATTGTGACGCCATTACTAGGTATGTAGGACTTATGTTGGTATCAATGGAAAGGAGAGGACCATAGCACCATTGACTATCAATCATAAGCATCGGGTGCTTTATAACAAATTCTCGAAGGGGGTGGCAACCATTTTCTCCTTGGTAAAACCGGGTTACAAAAGAGGCTTGGTAAGGCGAGGGTTAAAACAAATGGGGTGAACGGATTTCAAAATGTCAAAACTAACAAAATTAAACGACAAGTAATAACAATCTTCTGGATTTTATGACACATATATAGATGCCTAATTTGTGGCAAATATGGAAGAGAAATATTGCCATCTCAGTGTAAATCTGTACGCAATTGGTACAGAGTTGATGCAAAAAATGAAAAAAAGTTCGTTAAAAAAATTCAAATTTTTGGCCACAGTGCCCAAATATTACGTTTCAAGAAATTCAGGTGTTAGCATCATAATAGAATAATTTTATTAGGCTTCAATATGGATACCCAAACTGCCCAAATTTGGTGTAGTTTGTGACCTCTAGCACTAAGAGTAGCGAGTTTGGTATAGAACATGCAAATTAGAGAGGTCTGACCGTCACCACGCTCCACCACTCACTGAGCTAAGGCCTTTTGTGTTTTGGAGTCCATAGATCGACCTATACGATATGCATAACAAGACACTTGGTAAATTGGGATAAATAAAACACCTCTATCTCTGGGACACCATGTGCAAACAAAGTTCAGAGAACATATCTTCTGCTGTCCTCCCCTCTTTGCAATTTGAAAGAGTATGTTAACGTAATGCTTTTGATTAGGGAGAGATTTCCGCATGTACCATTTTCAAGTGAAAACATTGTAAGGGCAGGGCCATACGCAGGATTGTTTTTTTTTTTTGGGGGTGCAGGCTTGAAAAAAGTAGACTATTTTGGTAAAAGTTGATCTAAAAATGCTCCTTTTTAACTTTGGTGAACATCTCGTCACCCAAAAGTGGAGTTTCTAGTCACAATTTCTATAAATTATGGATCTTTTATATTTAAAAAAAATCAGCAGGAAATGGGACCCCCCCCCCCTGCGTAGGGCCATGTGGTTGGGGGACAGGAGGACCAGGCTTTATCTTTGGGTCAGATGCCTACCGTCACCCAAACAGGTGAGGCGTTGTTTAAAACTGATTAGAGTATAATTATTCATTTTTAACAAGCAGCCTATTCGCTGCAAATGCTTGGGAATAAATTTCGTATTTGGTTATTGAGGTCAAAGTTTTGTTATTTTAAAATAGTAAAAATGAAAAGAAATCACAAAATAAAAGCAAAAAGTATAGAACCAGCAGTTACATGAAAGTGATAGGGAAGGAAATGGGCATGGAAATCAAAGAAAAATCGGGTTATATGTGGATGACCCTTTACTTTTTAGGAAAGATACAAGTATGATAATTATACTTGACCCCATTTGAACATACAATTTTTAATTAAATGTCACAAGGATGATGTTACGGGTCCGTTGGATGGACACGCTAGCTGTAACATTGAAATTGAGAGACATTTGGGCAGGATTTCGGCAGACAGCGTGTATAGCGCGGGAAAATTAATGTTTTCTGGAAGAATGGACACCCCTGGGCTTGGAAAGAAAATGAGAGAGCTTGTGATTGGTGGCACCTGCCCAGTATGCATGAGTAGGCCCTATACTTTTCAGAATGATCAGCCATCCTCAATAAGGAAATACTACAACAAACAACCAGTGGCGTAACCCAGACCTTGGCCAAATGGGGGGGGGGGGGGCTGAAGGGAGTGGCCAAGGCTTTTTTTGAGGGGGCAAATTTGTGTGTCCTTCCCACAGACACTGTTACAAGAGTCAGTTCATTTAGGGGGGGGGGCTGAATGGGGGGGGCAAGGGTTCTGTTGGTTCACGCCACTGCACAAAACCAACAAACAAACAAAAAACGAGGATGAAATCACAAGGAACATTCGATTTCTTAGATTACACATGTCCGTCTTTTATTTATGGCTATTGTTATTTTCCATACTTGGGCACTCTGATAAAGGAGCTGCGGTAGCGTAACGATAATGATACCTATGTCGCGTGACTTGTGATACCCCTGTTGTGTTCGTATCTGTGGTCCCAGGATTAGCATTCAAAATAACCGTGAGGTGCGAAAGGTAATGCAGTCACGTTACTTGTGAATAGATTACTGCTGGAGACAGTTTCCCTACAGAGTCGTACAGTCTCGCGGTACTCCCTACCTAGTGTTAATTCAGGAGCCCTGTGTAATTCGCGTCCTGTTGACAAGTTGGTTGGCAGGGCCGTCCGGGGATGGTAAGCTGAAAAGTCATCTAGCTTTTAGTTTAGCCCCGAGTATAGCATTATCTTTTAACCAACTGCGCTCTAAACCCAGGACAGAGCCGAGAATGGTGGTACAGTCAAGATGAAGCTGACGACCCCCACCACTCGCGATCGCCAGGATGAATTTCAACCCTGGCAAAGGAAACTATAAGATCGCTAATGTTGCCAAATTATGGGGGAAGCTAGAGCGCTGCGCACCGGGTCAAATTTGCATTTGGTTCTACTTATTGATAAGGCGAAGTCATAGGGAGAGTTAGCCAGGCCTAACTTCCGCATTAATTACCCTTGGTTTAGGTTCTTTACAGGTGTTACTAGCTAAGCCTAGTACGCCAAATACACGTCATTGTATTTCAGGTAAGCTCAATTCAATTACAAAGCTCAGCTGCGTCAAAAATGTAACATCCCAACTTCAATGCATGAACACAGCGCTATCCGACCAGGTAACCTTGGTCAATCAAGTACTCTTCTAATTTGTTGACTATAACATCATCCAAAGCAGCAGTTACCGATTCACCAAGACGATCGGCGTTACTCCTTTAAATACTGGTTGTAACTACAGAATAGCTTCGTATCATAAATTTGCAAGCAGATCTAGGCCTATACGAGGACTAGGGGCTATTCTACCAAATTCGAAGCCAATCCAGCTCTACTTGTTCAGTAGGTAGGCACACATCCCAAAAAAGATGGAGCTCATCCACTCAGTTGAATGTGCCTGTACACACTGACAATGGTCTTTAACTGTGTGGTCCAATGGAGAAAAAAATTTTAAACTATTTTTGATAATTAAAATAGCGTGATGTTGACTTATATGTTGGTAGTGGGGCTAACTTTAGAAATACCCACCCTTTTGGTGGTGGTGGGCCGCGCCCGCGAAGCTTCACACCTTTTTAAAAAGCGAGCTGCGGCGGCGCCGCGAGGCTTCACCTTTTTAAAAAGCGAGCTGCGGAGGCGCCGTGAAGCTCAACCTTCATAGAAAAACCCGCGATGGCAGCCGTGGAAGCTGGCAAGCTTCTATAGAGGTGACTCCGGAGGACCTCGGCAAAAATGTAACAACATAGCTTTAGCCAATAATAATAATATATAAATATGGATTTCGAATACATAAAAAATAAAAACCGATCACAAAGTTAACTATACGCATATTAGTA
>JAMKCH010000422.1:0-57913 GCA_023653785.1 Ophioderma brevispina
ACACAGCGAATCAAACATTTAGGTTTTGACAAACTGTCGAATCACATTCAGTGGCCATTTTGAATAAGAAAACAGTTGTTTCTTGGTATTTTAATACTGTCGTCAGTTAGTAACCATTCATGTCTTTAACATACACCACTTAAAATAGCCATTTCCTTTTATTTCATTTAATTATACACATTCATAAGTAACTCAAACTTTCAAACGCCGTTTTCTCAGTACTAGCATTTATGCTGATTCGACAGTATGCAGAACCCACGACGATATCATATTTAACAAGTTTCCGTAGAGAACAGAAAATAAACATTCAAAGCCCACGGGAACACACATGACCCCCAACTACAACGGAGATAAGGGTCAAAGAAGGTCAACACCAATTGGATTATGATGCCCCATGACCTATTTTGTCGCATAACATAATAACTATACATTGCAGATGGTAAAAACTATTCCTAAGTTTGACACATTAAGCTAGATGAACAACTTCTTTCATTTTTTAACAAAATTGGAGCAACTTCTGATTTGACCCCTGTACCCCTTGACCTGGGTCCGTGCTCCTCAATTGAAGTTACCAGCTCATCACTTTTTTGTAAAATGAGTCCTGCGGGTTACTTGATTGTTGGGCTCACATCTTAAAAACTACTGACACTATGACCTTGGATTTTTTCAGGGACATTAGCTAACAGTCCTATGATACCTAACAACAAAGAACAAGTAGAATTTGGCTTTTGTGATCACTACGCTCAATAACCTTGAAGTCTACTAAGAACTGATAATCTTGCTTTTAATTTTTTCACTGTATTTAATTAGTGCCACTAAGTCTCAAATCTAATTATTTTGTACATTAATTGTCAGTAGAGCTTCGAAATGAATGGTTTAGCATTGAAAGGGGCGCACTGTCTAGAGAAAGATTATATAAATAATTTTGGTACACTCCCTATTTGGTCTATTGTACAGACCAGTAATCAAAAATACAAACTTTACAAGTGAATTCACAGTGAGCTAATAACTGTACACTAAAACAATGGGATGCATAGCCACAGTGATGTAATTTTGATGACGTAATCAAATTTTGGAGAACAATATGTAAATTTTGAACTTTTCTTGCATATTTGTTTCAGTTTAGTTTATTCACCATAGACAAGATATATAATGTAACAGAAAATACATGTGGTAGGAGACCAAAACAGAGCAGATGCTCGAATTTCAATTGTGGCAAATAATGGTAGATTTATGAAATTGTCTTCATTTTAGTTCCTTTCTATTTCATACCAGAGCTTTAACCATAGGTCATACACGAACAAACAATACACATTTAGAATCTTTACAACCAGGCGAACAATTTGATATACTTTTAAACAAGCTTGGAGCAAATTTCAGCTTTGTAACTGTTATATTACCCTGAAGATTTTGATTAAAATATTATTTTCTCAATTTTATTTGTGAAAAAGATTTCTCACGGGAAAAGTACTTTGTTTATGATAAAACAGAGAGCAGGGATTTCCCTTAGTTTGTTTGTGCAAGGTGCACCTGTTAGATATATTGCACAACAAGGGAAAGGGGAATTCCCCAAGATGTAAACTTAGTAACTGAGTCAACTTGTTTATGCTTTAAGATCAAACCTTGCATGATCTGGGGGATTCCCCCATAGAGTTATATATGTTAAGTGAATTCAATTGGTCAGCTAGTGCAGGTTCTGTTTTAGCATATGCTGTGGTAATGTCTATTTTAAGACTGGGGAACTTTGTGAAAAAATGGTATAAAGTTGAGTTGCAAAAGTTTTGATTCGCCAGCCTTTGGAGCTATACAGTATGGTTAACTTATAGCTAGTTTTAATCTACAATAATGGTAGATTTATGAAATACATAGTGCCAGGATTTATAATAACTTTGGATGCCACCGGAGATTGATAGCTGATGAATTGTCTGCTGTCGTCTTTTAAGCCAGAAGAGCTTCAGTTTTGGAATCAAATAGGGATTCCAGTTTGTGGTCCTAAATGAGGACATTAGCGACAGACTGATGGTGGTAGAATACCTGGACTGTATTGCAGAATATTAGTGTCGTCGAAAGAAAACCCCGCCGTCTTGAACTGCTGGACAAAATTACCTTCAAGTCTTAGAAGATTCGCATGCAATATATACCATGGATTTTTATGTGAACTTATGGGCTGTTATTTTGGAGTCTTCGCTGTGAGGACATATCATCGTTGGACTGTAACGCTTTCAACACAGGACGCTTTAGTTAGCTCTAAATAAAATAATCTTAAATATTGTGTGTAATTTTATGTAATTTTGTTTTTGGACATACCAAATTCTTGAATTAAACCAATTACAAATTGAAAGGTATTTCTGACCTTTGACGCCTACGAGACGTCATAACAGAATTGGGGGCTCGTCATCGGGAATTGAATTGAGATAAATTTGAGCCTTATTGTTCAGAATTTACACATTAAAAGTGTGATATTAATATTGTAAACATTGTGCACATTTTGGCACACAAAATTTTGTGTGTATTACATGTACTACTTTGTAGGTTGGTTCAAGTCAATATTATATTGTGTTGTAGAGTACATGTACAATCACAATGGAGTTTAATCCAGAAGAGTTCATAGGGCAAATAACTCGGGAGAGGTTTGATGAGCTGAGAAAGCCTGAGTTAATGAAGCTAGCCAAGCATTTAGGTCTTGCCATGAGAAAACAGATCATCAAAAATAATTTGATTGAAAAATTTGTCCAGGAAGATGTTTGGGATAGTTCATATTTGCAGTGGATAGGATAGAAGAGGTTCTGGAACAGGGCACAAGTGATGCCGTCAAATTGAAAGAGCTTGAATTGCAAATGGAAAAAGAAAAACTGCAAATGCAGCAGAAAGAAAATGAAATTGAATTAGAAAAAGAAAAGTTGCAAATGCAGATGCAAAAAGAAATGCAACAAAAAGAAATGGAAATGCAAAATGAAATGAAGCAAAAAGAGATGGAATTGCAAATACAAAAAGAACTAGGCATCGATTGTGCTTTAGAAAGCACGAGTATATCATGCGGTGACTACTTGCACTGTCCATGTGATCTTTGACCCCAATCTATGTACACATCATAAGGGTTGGGTCAGCAATTCTTCTGACCAAGTCCGGTGATTATAGCAATTGATATCTGGTGTGAGGTCTTTCAATATTTTCAAAGAATGCCCCTTTAATCGACCCACGTGACCTTGGCCCAAATCTGTGAACACCACATGGGCCTTGGGTCAGTGGTTCTTCTGACCAGGTCTAGTGATTATAGCAATTGGTTTGTGGCAGAAACAACAAAAAGGAGGGTAAGAGCGACATGACCTGTAATGACCCCTGCGTGACCTTTGACCCTCAATCTGTAAGCACCCCATATGGGGCTTGCATCAGCGGTTATTCTGACGAAGACTGGTGATTATAGCAGTTGATTTGTGGCATAAACAGCAAAAAGGAGGGTTAGCGCAACATGACCTGTAATGACCCCTGCGTGACCTTTAAACCGCATTCTGTGAACATCTCATATGGACTTTGGGTCAGCGGTTCTTCTGACCAAGTCTAGTGATTATAGCAATTGATTTGTGGCAGAAACAACAAAAATGAGGGTAAGAGCGACATGACCTGTAATGACTCCTGCGTGAAACCTTTGACCCCAATCTGTAAGCACCCAAAATGAGGGCTTGCGTCAGCGGTTCTTCTTCTGACCAAGGTCTCAGTGATTATAGCAATTGATGTTTTTTGCAGAAAGCAAAAAGAGGTTAACACGGCACGTGACCTGTAATGTGACCTCTGCCGTGACCTTTGACCAATCTGGTGTACACCCCATATGGGTTCGTTGGATCATCGGTTTCTTCTGACCAAGTCCTAGTGATTATAGCACTTGATTTGTGGCAGAAACAGAAAAAGGAGTGGTAAGAGCGACTGACCTCTAATGACCCCTATGTCGCTTTGAACCTCAACACCCTTTGTGCACTTGGGTCAGGGTTATTCTGAATGAAGTCTGGTCAAGATCACGTTAACGGTGTAACACTAGGACATTTTGAAATATTAAGAGGGATTAGAGTGACTGCCCCTTTTTTTGGGGGCCCCTAAAATGACTTTGGATCAAAATCTGTGAACAAGCCAATGGCCAGACATCTGGCAATCACTGTGACCGAATGGCAATCGATAGCACTGCGAATGTGGGAGAAGTAGGAGAAAGGGTGTGGCGCGACCAATGACCGCTATTGACCCTACGTTACCCCCCAATGAATCAAACTTTGTAACACCCTATATGAACCTTGGTAGGTGTTCTTGTGCCATTCTCGATGCTATCTGACCCAAGCGTTCCTGACTCTATTAGCATTTTGACAGCAAGTTACACAAAGAAAGAACTAGACTTGGTGCTCTTTGTAAGAGCACGTATAAGTTAGGCGGGGAAAATAACCCGAGAGGACCCCAGATTGAACCTCTCTACCCATAACTTTTGTAAATTCCTCCTCACGTCCATGAATGCATGAGTCACCCAATCATATTACATCATAAGTTGTGATTGAAAGTACCTAATTTGAAGTATTTTGACCTTTGACCCCAAAACATGGTCAAGTGATAATTCATAATGCTTTTATTGACCTCTCTCAAGTTTCTAATAAAAGTGGCTAAACAGATTTTCTATTTGACCTAATTTTAAATTATTTTACCAACACAGAATAAGTTTTTGGGCCACAGTGACCACAGATGACCCCCATTATTGACCCCTCTTTACCCATAACTTTTGTAAAGGGTCCCAACTAATTCATATGCATGACTTACCCGATCAGGTTGCTTAATCTGTAGGATGAGTAGTGATTTGAAGTGTAACCGTAAATTTGAAATTTTTTGACCTTTGACACCCTAAACCATGGATCAGTGATAAGTCCAGGAATTGACATTTTTTGACCTCTCATCAGGTCCCATGAGATGGGTCTAAAGATTTTTTCTATTTGACCTAATTTTTACATTTTACACACATTAAATATGTTTGACCTCTCTCTGTGGATGACCTCACAATACGCCCATATTGAACCCGCTTGACCCATAACGTTTTGTAGCCACTCAACTCACCCTAAAAAGGTAGCCACTCAACTATACGCTTATGACACATGCTGGTATAACGAATTAAGCATGTAAAAAAAGAAGCAAAAGATGTTGTCAGAAAGAAAGAAAGAAGAAACGGTACGACCAAAGTAAGTTAGCGGCATACCGCCTAATAAGAAATAAGAAATCGGAGAAGAAGAAATATATCATGCGGCTGCCCCGCATGATAAATTGGAAAAGGAAAATTGCAAAATGATGATGAAACAAAAGAGCTTTGAAGCTCCGTATAGTTAGAAAAATTGAAACACAGGCTAGCTCATCAGACTCTTCCAAGCACTCTCGTTTTGATGCCGCGAAAAATATTCGCCCCCGGTTCAAAATTTCAGGAACAAAATAGACAATACTTCTTGCACTTTGAGAAAATTTGCCAATGCTTTGAAATGTCCCAAGGACTCTTGGACTTGTTGCCACAGTCCAGTGCTCATTTGTAAAGCCCGATAAATATATTCTCCATGTCATTAGAACAGATTGTGATTATGACGAAGTTAAGCAGGCAGTGCTCAAAGCATAATGAATTGGTGCCAGAGTCATATAGACAAAAAATAGGTCTTGTCAGAAAAAAAGGATGACCAGACACATGTTGAATTTTGCCCGTGTAAATCGCTGTGTTGTTGATCGCTGGCATTCTCTCAAAGAATCGGGCAAAATTTTTGTTCAACTTAGGGAGTTTGATGTTAGTTGAAGACTTCAACGTTGTCTACAATCCCGATATAAAACACATCTGGATAAAACAAATTTGACAGTTTGCGTGAAGCATCCGTAAAGGCCGACGACTATGCTTTGACTCACAACTAATACTAGTAGGCCTATAGCCAAGAATTTACTAGGTCCAACAAATACAACAATAGTCGGGTTCTAATAAAGCATCTCATGGTAGCGCTCATGAGGGGAATCCCAGACATGTTCCCAAGAAAAGGGGAGCAACGAAAATGGTGCTAATCATAAGCATGGGATGGGACCCAAATCACAGTTTCACATGCCAATCACTGTAAAAAGCCAGGACTACAAAGTCACGGTGGTTGGGAGATACACGCTATCCACCCAAAATGGAGAGAGCCAAAAGTGAGGCAAAACCAATAGGTTGTGGCATTACTTTACTTTGAGTTCCAAAGTTCATTCTTCTGTTCAAAAACAAGAAATTTCCACAAAAGGGATTGACACAGAAAAATTAAGGGATGACTTTAAGCCTTTTTGTTTTTTGGAGGGATTTGTGTCACGTTCAGATGATAGTTTAGATCCAAACCCATAAAACAGGCGGGACACGTGCTGCGCACAGTCTTGATATTGGAAGATGTACTTCCATTTCAGCAACAGGAACTTTATGATGATCCAAGGGATAGGTATGGATTGTATTAAAGGTGCCCCTCTTCACAAAAGAATTTGAAATCACCTTGGTTTCTGGAACTGTCACAATTGGTGTTAGACAATAACTCCAAGTAAAAGGGTATCCATGTTGTTAGGGATGAATTTTGGCCGGTGAAACGTACTCCAGATCCCATAGTTTTCCCAGTGGCCCTGTACAGTGGATAAAATTTGATGCACGCTGGTAAACAATGAAATCCAGGCCCTGAGCATAATAGAGTTTGGGACTGTAAAGGAGACTCTTTCAGCCCTGACAAGCGGGTGAATGAGCTCAACAAAAGGACCCCGCACTTAGGAAGTTACGTGAAAGGGCATGGGGACACAAACATAACCCGAGCAATTCCTGTCTGTTTCTACAAACAAAACGGTGTCCTCTCATGAGAAATGGCGGCCACCCGTTGCACTTTAGATGAAGAATGGAAGGGTGTGCATCAAAATTGTAGTGCCAAGGTGTACCATCGGAAAGTGAATAGGGCCTAGCCCACGATAGTCCCATGCAGGGCACTTTGGTGTGAGAATTAGAGTCATTTTTTGGTGGCCTAACACTCAGAAAAGATGTGTCTGAGTATTGTAAGACTTGTCACACACGTCAAATGGTGTGCAAGCCCAATCTGAATTCCTAACTGCTCCTTTCAACCACTACCAGCAGTTGATGATCCATTTAAGTATGGGGTCTTTAATAAGATTGTGTAGGACCACTTCCAAGACCAATTCAGAAATCAATTATTTACTGACCATCATCATGGCATTCCACAACGATTCCCTGAGCTATAACCCTTGAGACTATTAGGGCACAGAATCTAGTGAAAGCTCTAACCAAGTTTTCTTTCACACCCTAGTAGGCCTTCAAAATCAATTCAGTCTGATCAGGATAACATTCATGTCAGATTTGTCCACAAGTCATGGACCATTTGGAATTTCCCAGTACATTTCATCATACCACCCAGAATCCCAGTGGTCCCAGAAAGGTACCACCAAACATGAAAAACAATGATCAAACCAGACAAGCCAGCCAAGTATCCTAAATGTGTTCAGAAAAAAATTTATGTGGGCATTTTTGTTACAAGCTGTGCAACCATGTCAGATCAACTGCTCATATGGTATAGTTTCCCATAAGAGTTTGTTGCCAAAAATAAAATTTTTTTTTGGCCTTGTGGTTTTGGCCAAAAAAGATGATTTTTGGCCAAAAAGATGATTTTTGGAGATTTTGAATGGATTTGGGATTATCTTCCAAAACAAGCTTTAATCGTAAATTACCACTTTTAAGTAATTTGACTATATTTACGTCTTAAATAACAATTAAAGCATAATTAAATTCAGAAAAAAAGCATCGAGAGCTTATTTTAAGGTATTTTTCTTAAAAAATTGTTTATTTGAACTATATGATGCACATAACATGTTTAAAAGTAAGCACAAAAGCATCAAAACCACATTAACACAGTTCTGTTTGACCTGAAGTGTGAATGCTTTTACTTTTAAGTAGAAATTACGTAGCTATAACTTTAAAGGGGCAAACTAGGATATGTTACAATGATTGCTGTATCATCGGATGAACATTCACATAGTATTTGTGGTCCGAAATGGATTTTCTGATTTCACTGTATTGGTAACTAGAAGCACATGTAGTTTTTAGATGAAAGTCAGTTCCTTAACAATATGGGCTATACTTAGTCATAATTACCTAATTAATGCAGTAAAAAACAAAGAAAATAAAGCATTCCATAGCATTTAAGGTCAGTTTCTCAAAATATTGGTTTATTTCAACTAATGATGTACATGTAAAGTAAGCACAAAAGCAAATAACAAACACATAACACAGTTCTGTTTGACCAAAGTTGTGAATTCGTTTAACTTTTAAGTAAAATTACAATAGTGTTAACTTTAAAAGGGGCAATCTAGGATATTTACAATGATTGCCTATATCATCGGATAAACATTCACATAGTGATTTTGGGTCCGAAAAAATTTGATTTCCTGATTTCACTGTATTTGTTATGGGCTATATTATAGTTCATAATTAACAAATAATGTAAGTAAAAAACAAAGAAATAAAAACAATTCCCAGAGATTTAAGTCATTTTCTCAAGCAGATGTATATTTGAACTAAATGATTTAGAAACCTTTTTTAAGTAAGCACATTAAACAGTTAAAAACCAGTTTTTGGACTGACCCTAAATACAATGCTCTCTCACTTTTAATTAGAAATAAAAGTTTGTTACCTTTAAGGGGGCAGTCTAGGGTATGTTAAAATAATTGGTTTAGTCAACAGGAATATGTCACAATTGTGATTTTGGACTGAAAGTTGATTTGCTAATTTCCCTGTAAATGTACTTGATAACTTCAACATAGCTTTAGTTCTTTTAAGACATTCTGCCTCCAAATTATGTTAATTTGGTAAAAAATCAGCTGACTTAATGACAGGTAACATCAAGACCGGATGAAGATGTAACATATTAATATTATAACTCTTTTACTTTTTATATATATAAAATAGCATCTTTAACAGCCTAGTATAAGATACAGATTACTTTATTATCAAGAGTTCAGTAAAGTTTAACTTACTTGTTGTAAAAGCTTGGCCAAAGAATTAATGTACTGATTCACACTACAAAGAAACACATTATTTGTATTGTATCATGCTGTACATGATAACTTACTTTGTTAAACACACTGCAAATGCGCATCCTGCGGGCGCCCCAACCTAGGGATCGCCGTGAAAATTACGCGTTTCCGCACCCCAAAGCCTGACTTTCTTGAGGGGTGGCTTACGAAACTTGAAGGAAGGGCGTCGGTCTTTGGCGGTAGGTATCCTATGCTTGTGTATCCCTCTCCCTCTCTCACGAGAGAGGATTACACACACATACCAAACTACCTCCAGGGGGGGGGCGACCTGACTATTTCACCGATGGACACTGATATTCCTAGCGGAAGGAAGACATCTAGAAGTAAGCATCATATGCCAATGTATCCCAACTCTCTGTCTGAACCCCTTAGGAACAAGACAACTCATTTGACTCACCCTAGTTTTGACTAAATCCCTGCTACCACCTGGAGGGCAGCAGTTGCAACTCTCCCTCTCTGTAGCAGAACATCCTTTAAGGTAGACTGTCTGATGCTCGTGGGTACACTCCATCCAGCAGCCTCAAGTATCTCATGCAGCGTAGCCCCCGAATACAGAGCCCACGAAGTGGTCTGTGATCTTATGTCATGGGCGCGAATCCTTGAGCCAATGATTCTAGATTGATGTTTTCATAGGCGTCATGAATCACCGAGTTAATCCAGCGGCCAATTGTGCTCTTGGCTGCAGGTCCATGTGGCGAAATCGAATTTAAGAACATTTGCTTAAAATATTACCCCTCTACTTCTCTTACAGTGTATATACCACCTACGTTCCCTTACAGTGCAACCAGGGCTTCTCTCGGCAGCCGCAGCGTTTCTTGCCAAGTCTGGCAAGAATACTGGAACAGGAGTGAAAGACCATATTTGGGTGTTCTTTTGTTAAAAATCCCCCTTGTGGGGATTGTAACCCCATCTCGTGAAAATCTCAGGTGAACTTCCTCAATAGAAAGGGCATGAATATCTGAAAACCTCCGTCCCAGCTGTGGCCACTAAAAAGCTGTCTTCCCTGTATAATCCGAGACCTGTTGTTCAATGCTCAAAGGCCCTCAGATGCCCACAAACTGAATCACCAGAGGGAGGTCCCAAGTCGGGACGCAGAAGATCGGAAGGGGGGCGTTCAGAGAACTGCCTTTAATAAGACTATTGTAGCTGGACTAGAGGAGACCGACATACCCATCTCCCCTAAAAACCATGATGCACTGCCCCAATAGCTGTACGGTATGCCTGAGCTGTGCGAGAGGGAGCACGCCCCCCTTGAAATATGTCAGCAAGAAATCACCTACTTGCCCGGCACAATTCTGTTGGATAATCTGTTTACTGGCACACCACTGGTAGTACTTTTAAAGTCTGGAATTATAAGTCGTCCTTGTTGAAACGTCGACTTGCCTTGCAGCAATAGCGGCAGCCTGTTCAGAACGTCCGCCTCCGAGAATGATTCCGTGAACTTGACAAAAGTCATTGGAGGGCGTGGAATTGTTCTCGTTGGGACTTTCTGAGCAGATGTGGGACTGCAAGCAAGTCCCGGCGCTGTGGTAACATGACTGGGTCTCCCACCAACAGACCCAGAAGCCGAGGAAACCATGGCTGTCTGGCCACGCAGGGCTATTAGGAGGATCCACGCAGTTGGTGGACCGGAACGCCTTCTCCAACACCCGTCGAACTAATGCAATTGGATGAAGTGTACCCGATCAATTGGACCATCTGCCACTGGGCATCTTTGCCCCGCTGGCCTGCGGATCCCGGCTCCAAGAGTAGTACACAGGGAGTTGATGATCCCAGACTGAGGCAAACAGATCGCAGGGGGCGGTAGATCTGTGAAATATCCTTCGACACACTGAAGGAAAGGAGGTGCCATTCCCACTGAAGAACCCCTCACCTTCGATGCTGGAATTTAGACTGTGGAACCTCCCCTGTGACAGAGCATCCCGCCAGGTGGGGGACACTTGGGGTCTGCCCCGGGGAGATGTTCCCACCAAGGAGATTCCATGTTTTCTGACACCAATGGAGGAGTTGAATAGTCTCCTTGCAAAGGGTGCGACTCTTTGTGCCCCCTTCCTTGTTGAGGTATGTTGTCGCAACGAACTGTCAGAAATTTCCCCCTGACGAGGGGCCCATCCGCATTAGCGCCAAAATACTAACCACGGCTCTAGCCTTGATGTGATGGTGAGCTTGGGCAACGGTCCAAAGCCTGACAATCTGCGGTCGAGGAGTGAGCCCCCCCCACCCCATCGTGTTTCAGAACTAAAGTTGGTTGTTGCTTGGGGAAGGGGATCCCAACCTTCAGATTGGGTGCATGCATCCACCATCTCAGGCCTGGAGCAGTTTTGACTGAAACTAGGATCTTCATCAACAGAGGGTGATGCCATGGTCGATAATGACGCAGAAGATGGATCTGATCAACCGCATCTGCAGTCCGCAAAGCGGTACTGTACCGATCAAGCTGTCCATCAGCCTAAGGACCGTAACCACAGTCGAACTTCCATGCCTCTACCAGATCGTGAACAGTGCGAGCGCATTCTACCATGTCGCAAACCTGCGTGATCTGCTGTGGGAAAACAACCCCATGTCGAAATGGGATGATTTGTCCCCAAAATTGAGGACTCTCTCTGGGACGGAACTAGCACTGACTCCTCTTTGTTGAGGAGGAAGCCCATGATTGGACCAAGAGGCACCCTCTTGGTGTCCTACAGATCTGAAATTAGGAACACCAAGACAAAGTCTTGGCACTTTGTGTATTTGTAAAGACCCCTTTTAACAAAAATCGGATAGAATAATTAATTAGAACGAGTCAGTTATGCAATGGATTAGCAAATCAAAATAAATGCTGCTTTGAGGTCCAATATGGGTTTCCGTACATGGGGGAAAAACTATGTAGCTTTATTTCTACTTAAAACAGTTATTATACAGCATTATATTTTAGTCATCAAAATAGTTTTTAACATGTTTTGATGATTTTTGTGTCTTATTAAACATTTTTGTAAATCCATTGGTTCAAATAACGTTATTTTGAAAAATGACCTCAAATGCTCTGGAAATCTTTTTATTTCCTTGTTTTTACTACAATTACTTTGTTCATTATGACTAAAATATAGCCGATATTGGCGTAAAACGATTTTCATCTAAACTAATTCTCTAGTTTACAATCAGTTGAAATCAGAAAATCCAATTTTCGGCACAATCACTAAATGTGAATGTTTCATCTGATGGATACAGCAATCATTGGGAATAGATCCTAGATTGCCCCTTTAAAGTTACACTACTGTAATTTCTACTTAAAAAATTAAAATCATTTCAACACTTTAGGTCAACATACTGTGTTATGGTTTTGATGCTTTGTGCCTCGCTTTTAAACTGTTATTTGCATCATAAGTTCAAATTAAACAATATTTTGCAGAAAATGACCTTAAATGCTCTGGAATGCTTGTATTTTTTATTTTAAATTATTTTAATTTGTTATTTAAAGACGTTAAATCTAGTCCCACATTCTTAAAGTGGTAATTTTCTGATAAAGCTTTGTGTTGAAGATTCAAAACACAAAATCTCAAAATCATATTTTTTTTTTGGCTAAAATCCTCTTTTTTGGCCCCAAAGGCCAAAACATAATTTGTATTTTTGGCAACAACTCTTAGGAGAAACTATACCATACGAGCAGTTGATCTGACATGGTTGCCAGCTTGTAACAAAAATGCCCACCATAATTTTTTTCTGAACACATTTTATGATACTTGGCTGGCTGTCCTGAAACTTATTGTTTTGAATTGAGAGGGATTGGAATGAGGAATTTCACTCTCCTGTTATTTGCTACCAGGGAGGGCGGTACAAGGTCATTAGAGGTGTCCATTTGAGTTGGTGTTTGGTCACAAAGTAAGGGGACCATTGAACTACTGAAAGAAAAGTGGTTGTGTGAAACTCCTGATGTGACTTTTGTAGACTATGTGTCTCAATTCAGGCACATGCTCCAAAGAGCCACAGAAATTGCCAAACAAAATCTTAAAACAGAGTCAGGCAAAAATTGACAATGTGGTCCTGACAGATTCAGGAACAGAGTATTTAAACCAAGTTTTTTGCACTTTCCAATACGGGGGGGGGGCATCCTTTTGCAAGACAAGTATTCTGGACCATAGGAGATTGAGAACACTGTGAGAGACCTTGACTATGTATCAAACAAATCATTTGGGGTGAGTGGACACGGTCCACCTCCTAGTCGACAATTATTTTTGTTACATAAATTGCTCAAAGAGTATAATTAATAGATTCACATTTAAGCCTGCGTGTGGTTGTATGACCAGTGTTAGTGATGAGTGTGCAATGATGACATCACAGAGTCAGTACCTAACAAGAACAGCACTGTAAACACAGAAAATGATGTCAAATTGTCAAATTCTGACATAACTGTGCAATTTGGACAAACTAGGTCACCTCCCCTCCCACAAGGTCAACAAGATGAATTAACAGCATTAATTCTGAGTGGGAAGATATATTTTCTGATGTACCAGTGAGACACATGGCATAAACCATGGACATTGATGTAGGTACTCGGATCCGATAAAGCAACATCCTTAATAGGGTGAATTCCAATCAAGTTGCCAGCATATCAGAAAATGAGGTGAAATACCTTTAGACAATTGGAATAGTAGACCAAAGCCTAGTTTTAATGGCGCTCCCCATGTATTCTGGTTCCCAAAACTGATGTGGCATTTCGATTTGTCACAACCTCTGTTCAAAACCGACTCATATCCGATTCCACGGATTGATGATTTTATAGAATAGTGTTGGAAATGAATGCCAAATTTTGTTAGCAAATTTGATTTGTTGAGGGGTAAGTGGCAAGTTCTCCCCTCACTCTGAACCCGTCTCCAAAGAAATTTCAACCTGTTGGATACAGCCCGATGGCTAAGACCATACAAAAAGGATGGGCCAACATTTCAAGATTAGGTGACCAGAGTCACTAAAATTAATAGCCACAACGCAGACATAAAAAATGTGTGGGAAAGCCAGCAAGTAGTGGGAGATGCTGCATCCTTGCTGCAGATGTACAGGGAACACTGGGAGTAAAGAAAAAACACCACATGAGAGCCGGTAAAGGCTCCATCGAATTGTTTAGGAAGCAGGTTTACTGACTGTGAATTCTGGTGAAAAGTGAATTTTATGGGGCATGTCAATTCACATACCTTACGGGGGCTGTGGTGACAAGGGCAATTAAGGAGGCACCAATCACTGCAAAAGTTGGAAGCAAGGTGTGAGAAAATCCCACCAGCCACGGTGCACTACCAGAGCAAAAAGAGTCTCGGGTGAGATCTTAGGTATGGTTCGGGTGTGTACTACTGTCCCAATGCGCAAAAATTGCGTGCCGCATGACCAACGCGTTCGAAGAAAACGCAAATTTGTGTGGGTCAAGCAATGCCCAAAAAAAAAAAAAAAGCGTGGGGGGGGGAGAAAATCAAGTCATTTTGATGAATGCGTCCCAGTTTGGTTGCGCCAGACTTTCAAAACAATTCAAGAAGGTGGCATTTTGGAGGCCAGTGATTTGTTGTGGTGGAGGTCTCATAATGCAATCCCGATGAAATGATTTGAGATGTCATCCTGTATGTTTTAGTAAAACTCTAAGAGTTTTGACAAACAGTCAGAAAAACTACTCACAATTGGGAAAGATGTCTTACATTTGTAAACTATTGTCATTGCAGAAAATTTTGAAGTGTACGTTAGTACAAACGAGTGCCAACCCAGTGTCTATGTACGGAGCGGATCACAATACGTTCTTGTCATCCACACAGATGAAACTAAATCAGAGGGACTTGTCATTGGAGTTGTACTCTACAATAAACAATCTGAGGACGAAGACGTATCCAAGAAACAAGAAAATGTGCTGGCAGCTGCCGTGTATCCTGCTGCCTAGCTCCTGGTTCAGAAATTTAGTAAATTACACTTTGTAGATATAGCACTAAGAGTACGGCAGCAGATAAACAAGAAAACCCATGTATTAAAAACTGTTTGTAAATTTAACCACAAAATTGTTAAAAAAGGTATAAAAGACCCGATTTTGGGGAAAATTTTCATTTCATTCAAATTTTTTTTTTAAGGGGGAGGATGTTATAATTACCGACCACTCAAAATTTTGATTAAATATTATTTTCTATCTCATTTACTATTTAGTGAAAAACATTTCTGACGGGGAACGTCTTTTGTTTATGATAAACAGAAGAGCAAGGGAGTTTCCCTTTAGGTGGTTTGTTGTTGTGACAAGGTGCACCGTTAGATTGCACACGAAGTGAAAGGGGAATTCCCCAATATGTAAACGGAACTGAGTCAACTTGTTTATGATGCTTTAAGAAGCAAACATTGCCATGATCTGGGGGATCCCCCTAGAGTTAGATATGTGAAGTGGATGTAACATAGGAGGAAGTTAGAGGGTGGGGGTTGGGGGGTATGCCGTAGGATTTTTCCATGCTAAAACTTGAATTTTGGTGGTTTGGGGTCTTGCAATATGACCTAACTGTCCAAACTGATTGGGGTGCCATTTCGAGACTGATGCCGAACGAAGCCAACGTCTTCAGGGGAAATGTTATTAACAGGGGAAAAATTTACAATCGAGTCAAAAATGGTTTTTAATGTTCCAACCTAAACGAGAGTATCGTCTCCTCATAAGGATCAAAAAAATAGATTTTGCCTGGTCCAACCTTTAGTTAAAGCGGTAATAATCCCCGGAATGGTTCAAGGTCCACCCTTGGGGTTAAATGCTCCGATGTTTGTAGAAATGGTGTCAATATCACATTGTGTCATACTGAAACAGAAAATGCATATTTTTAATTGATTTTTGATACCACCATTGCGACATCCAGGAGAAAGTTCTGTAACCCCCCTAGACCATGTAAGAACCCTTGCAGTACATTTTGGTATGTAATGGTAGTCAAACCAAATGTCAGCACACGTCAAATAATAGCTTTTATTTGTCGGAATCCTGTGAGAACCATACAAATCAACTTATAACCAGTTTCAAAAAATCTGAGCATTGGATAATTTTTGCCCCGGATGACCTTGAACCATGTAGTAGGGGCACCTATAGTGCTTTAAACTAAAGGTCGGAACCTAGCAAATATATACTTTTCTAAGCCTTATAAGGAGACGAACTGTTAAAACTGTTCATTAAAGACCACAATTGGACTTGATTTTAAATTTTTCCCTGTAGTAACCTTTCTCCCCTTAGATGAAGGGGCAGCAGGCCGAAATTTGCAATACCAGCATTTTCTGATTGTCTGGTCCTATTGACTGAAAAACAGCAATTCAAAATCAACTTATAGCACCAATTCCCACGGGGATGTTTTCATTGACATACCAACCCCACTATTTGTGAATTCCATTGTCGCTATTGCAAAGTTTTTTAGGCATGATTCTTGTGGTAGTCCTAATTTGAGACGTGGGGAACTTTTTGTGAAAAATGGTATAATTCGAGTTGTAAAAGTTTTTTGATTCTCCCATCAGTTGGAGCTATACAGTAAATTGTGGGAGAATACCTGGACTGTAATTGCAGAATATAGGTGTCAGTCGAGGGAAACCGCCCGCCGTCTTTAAGACTGCTGGACACAATTACCATTCACGTCTTAAGAGATTATCGCAAATGAATATATGGGATTTTTAATGTGAACTTACTTCGGCTGTCATTTTGGATCTTCGCTGTGAGGACATATCAAACTTTAGCACCAAAATTCTACGGGAACTGTTTTCATTGACTAGATACCACCCAACACTATATGATGAAATTCCAATTGGGGGGGGGGGGGTTCAGCTAGTGCAGGTTATGTTTATGCATGATTCGTTTGTAATGTCTATTTTAAAGACTTGTTACTTTTTGAAAAAATGGTATAAAGTCGATTGTAAAAGAGGGGTGGGTGGGTGAATATCTCCAGCATGTTTGGAGCTAACATTATGGTTTACTTATAGCTAGTTTTAATCTAACATATGGTAGATTTCATGAAATACATAGTGCCAGGTTTATATAACTTTGGATGCAACCGGAGCTTGATAGCTGAATTGTCTGCTGTCGTCTGTTTAAGTCCAAAGAAGCTTCAGTTTTGGGGAATCAATAGGTTCCCGTTTCGCTGGTCCTAATGAGGACATTAGCGACAGACGATGGTGGTAAATTCGCTGGACTGTATTGCAGAATATTAGTTGTCGTCGAGGAAAACCCCGCCGTCTTGAACTGGCTGGACAAAATTACCTTCAGTACCCTAGAGATTCCATGGAATAATATGGATTTTTATTGAACTTATGCCCCCTGTCATTTTGGGAGTCTTCGCTGTTAGACATAAATCTATGCGTATGACTGCAACGCTCACACAGAACACTTATTTAGTTATCTCTAAGTATATACTTAAATAGTGTGTGTAAGGTTTTATAAGTAATTTGTTTGATTGGTTTGGACATACCAGAAATTTTGAACTAAACCAATTCGAGTCATTAAACTGTGTTATTAATATCAAGTTGAGCTCCACTTGTGGCACAAGGACTCAGTTATTGGTGTTGAAAGGTATTTCTGACCTTTAACGTCTACGAGACCGTCGTAACAGAACCATTTTATTAGCCCCGTTGTCATGAACTGAGAATATGCGATACCCGCCTATAGTCACAAATCTTTCTTTGGACATTCTCCCAAACTCTTTTGCAAATTAAAAGAGATTTTCAGCACATCACAATTACCCCAACATTTGTTCACAATCTGCTCTGCTATTTAAATAAAGGCCTACCTGGAATCTTGTCTGTTCTTGTCTCCTGTAGGTGAGATTTTATTTCTTCTTCACCACATCTGTTAATATCAGAAATGATTTAAGAACATGAAGATGGCATTTTCAACGTTAGCCGGGACAAACCTGGATTTAAAAAACGTTGGGTAATAACCTTCTTCCTTATCGTGTCCAAACACTGTGGTTCTCAAATATGATCCCAGCCAAGATGGTAAACGTCCTGGCTGCTTCCGGAATTCCAACAAGTCCTTGTTGTGGGGCATTGTTATGCTTCCACGCAGTGGGCCAGGACATAGTGTGTCCATTGTCTGTGGCTGCTGTATCCACACCGGAGCGAGGTAGTATCCTGAATCTAGCTTCCAATAGTGCCCACTTCTGCAGAAACCCTTAATGGGCCAGTTCTGGTAATCTCCAATCTGTTTGAGGCATCCCATTTCAGCCCCTGAGGAGTCACTCCAGGTGGGAGATGCGACCAGGTTCAATACCGAGAGATGTTACTTGGTTGATGGTTAAGTCTATTAAGTTCTTTCCAATAGGCCGGCGGACTCTCTCCTCGTCTCTTGACGGCCTTAGATACTGTTTCAAGAGGGTGGGACTTTGCTTGGGGGAGGAGTTGAAACTCTCTCTGGAGTTAAGGCAGTTAGCAGCTGATCTCTGTCCAGAAACGTAATGGTCTTCACATTAAATACGTGCGCTTACGCGTTCTTGAAGCTCACTACGCTAACGACGGATGTCTGGTGGGAGCAATTCCTGCTAGATGTACAAGTTTTTACGTTGGGTGTTGGACGGAGGCATCCCGTGATAACGCCGACAGGAGCATTTAAACGCGGAATCATAGTCAGCTTCTTGGCAATGGTTTTTTATCTGTTTGTCATATACAAAGGGACAGGCATACTCGCGACACTGAGTAGCACAGGTGGCAAGTGCCGTCATCATTAGGTTATGTATGGGCGAGCTCTACGCCCATCTTAGTGCCCATGAGTTTGTTCAAGAGTGTTTTATTAGCTGAATATACTTTAACACTGCTTCGTCTATCTCGATGTTGGTCTTATAAGAGTGGCGTGCGTGTCCAAGTAACTCCTGGTAACAGGTTATCACCGTGCTGCCAGGGGGTTCCCAGACCCGTGCCAAAACAAGAAAAAAAAATTTCCACCCTTTTTACGCCCGATGGCCTATAACCAATACAAAAGAATGGCAACATTTCATATATTAGTGACAGAGTAGTTGCAGACATAGAAAATTGGTGAAGCCTACGTGGATGATCTCCTTGTGTACAGCTAGAAACATGGGAAGAACACATGAGAAAAACAAGCTCCATCAATTGTTTGAGAAAGCAGGTTTAACTGTGAATCTGGGTGGAAAAGTGAATTTGTTGCCATGCAAATTCCACATACTAGGGCATGTTGTAGGACAAGGGCAAATTAGGCCATCACTACTGCAAAGTTGAAGAATTGAGAAATTCCCCACACACCACAGAGCAAAGAGATCTCGTGAGATTCTTAGGATGGTCGGTGTTATAATAGAAATACTGTCCAAATTTTTCTCAAAATTGCGTGTCCGCTGACCCAACCTTCTGAAGAAAAACGCAAAATTGTGTGGTCAGAGCAATGCCAAAAAAGCGTTTGGAAAATCAAGTCAATTTTGATGAATGCGCCAGTTTGGTTGCGCCAGACTTTCAAAAACAATTCAAGTTTGGCATTGATGCCAGTGATGTAGCTGTGGTTGAGGTCTCATACAATCAGATGAAAATATTAGATAACCTGTATGTTATTACTCTAAGAAGTTTGACAAACATCAAGAAAAACTACTCAACAATTGAGAAGATGCTGGCCAATGCTATTGTCATGCAAATTTGATGTGTACTTGAGTAACAACAGTGCACCCAGTTCTAGTGTACACCGATCACATCCGTTGACTTTCATTCACAAGATGAAAAAACGAATCAGAGACTTGGTCAGTGTTGAGTTTAACTCTAACAAGAATACAATCTGGACTAAGAACGTAATCAAGGAAAAGAAATGTCTTGCATGCCTTGTCCTGAGCTGCCTAGATCTTGTTCAGAAATTTAGTATACAACTTGAAATATAGACTGCGTCAGCAATACAAGAACACTGTAGAAAACTGTATTTAAATTAACCACAAAATTGTTAAGTGTATAAAGCCAGATTTTGGAAAATTTTCATTTCATTCAATTTTTCTGTTTAAGGGGGAGGATGTTTATATTACCCTCAAAATTTTGATTAAAAATATTATTTTCTCAATTTTATTTGTGAAAAAGATTTCTCACGGGACAGTACTCTTTGTTTATGTAAAAACAAGAGCCGGGATTTCCCTTAGTTTGTTTGTGAAGTGCACCTGTTCGATTGCACAACAGGGAAAGGGATTCCCCCAGATTTAAACTTACTGAGTCACCTTGTTTATGCTTTAAGATCAAAACGTTGCATGATCTGGGGATCCCCCATGAGTTATATATGTGGAATTGCATGAATTCATAGATGTAATGTTATAGTGTGGTTTTGGTTGTGTATTCCCGGTAGGATTTTCATTCGCTAAATTGATTTTGTTGCTGTTTTTGGGTTGTATCAATAGGACCTTAAACTGTCAGAAAATTTAGGGTTTGTTCAAATTTTCGAACTGATGCCACCTTCGTTCAAGTGGGGAAATGTTATTACAGGGAAAAATTTACAATCAGTCAATTGTTTTTAATGTCCACTACGGTTCGTCTTCCTCATAGGATTACAAAAATATATATTGCCTAGGTTCCAACCTTTAGTTTAAAGCGGTATCATCCCCGTAAATGGTTCAGAGGTCCCCCTGGGGGTAAATGCTCGCTGGTTGGTAAAAGTGGTGTCAATGATTCATGGGTCATAACTGAAACAGAAAATGCATTTTAAATTAAAAACGTTTGATTTTTTGATATCACATTGCTAGATCCAGGGAAAGTCTGGGTAACCCCCAAGACCATGTAGACCCTTGCGACATTTTGGTATTAATTAGTCAACCAAATGTCACACACTGCAAAATAATACTTTTTTGATCCTGTGAGACAATACAAACAACTTATCACCAGTTGTAACAAAATCTGACATTGGGATTAAATTGTGCCCAGGATGACCTTGAACCATTAGTGGGCTATAGTGCTTTAACTAAAGGTCGGAACCTAGGTGCAAATATAAAAAATACTTTTTACTCCTTATAAAGGAGACGAACATGTTAATGTACATTAAGACAAACACAATTTTGAACTTGATGTAAATTTTGCCCTGTAGTAAAATTTCTCCCCTTGATGAAGGGGCAAGCAGGCCGAAAATTTGCACCCCATCCATTTTGCTTTTCTGATTGGTCTGGTCCCTATTGAATGAAAAACAGCACAAAAATCACTTTAGGCACCAAATCCCACGGGCACTGTTTCCATTGACATACCAACCCACACTATTATTTGAATTCCAATTAGTCAGCTAGGTGCAAAGTTTGTTTTATGCATGATGCTGTGGTAATTAATGTCTATTTTAAGACTTGGGACTTTGTTAAACATGTTATAAAGTCGAGTTGTAAAAGTTTTGATTCTCCAGCGTTGGAGCTATACAGTATGGTGTAAATACCCTGGACTGTATGCAAAATTAGTGTCGTCGATGGAAAAACCCCGGCGTCTTGAACGTGCTGGACAAAATTACCTACAAGTCCTTAAGAGATTCGCATGAATATCTGGGATTTTTAATGTGAACTTATGCGCTGTCATTTTGGAGTCTTCGCTGTGAGACATATCACCTTAGGCACCAAATTCCCCGGGAAACTGTTTCTTGACATACCACCGCACACTATTATTTGAATTCTCAATTGGTCAGCTAGTGCAAGGGTATGTTTCTGCTGATGCTGTGGTAATGTCTATTTTAATACTTGGGAACTTTGTGAAAAAAAATGGTATAAATTCAGTTGTAAAAGTTTTGATTCTCCAGCATTGGAGCTATACAGTAGGGTTTTACTTATATCTAGTTTTAACTACAATAATGGTAGATTTATGAAATACATAGTGCCAGGATTTATAATACTTTGGATGCCACCGGAGCTTGATAGCTGAAGGAATACAAGGTCATGCCAAAAATCGTCCTCTTTTAAGCCAGAAGAGCCTCAGTTTTGGAATCAAATAGGGATTCCAGTTCGTGTCCTAAATGAGGACATTAGCGACCGACGATGGGTGGTAGAATTACCTGGACTGTATTTGCAGATATTAGTGTCCGTCGAGGAAACCAACCCCACCCTCCGTCTTGAACTGCTGACAAAGATATCTTCAGGTCTTAAGATATTCGCATGGAATATATTGATTTTTATTGTTAACTTATGCGCTGGGTCATTTTAGAGCATTACTGTGAGGACATATCATCGTGTGGACGTGCAACCTTTCAACACAAACACTTAGTTAGCTCTAAGTACTATAACTTAAATCTTGTGTGTTAATTTTAAGTAATTTTGTTTTGGAATAAACCAAATCTACCACAATTCTTGAACTAACTCAATTACAGATCTTAAAACTGTTATTATTATATAAAGTTGAGCTCCCTTGTTGCACAAGGCCATTTATTTGTGTTTGAAAGTATTTCTGACCTTGACGTCTACGAACTGGTCGTAACAGAACATTTTATTGCCCCATTGTCATGTACACATGAGAAATGATGCTATACCCCTATAGTCAAAAATCTTTCTTTGGACTTATCCCAACTCTGTGCAAAATTAAAGAGATTTTCAGCAATCACAATTACCCATCAATTTGTCACGAATCGCTCTGCTATTTAAATAAAGGCCTACCTGGAATCTTGTCTGTTCTTGTCTCCTGTATGTGAGATTTTATTTCTTTCCCACAATGCTGTTTACTATAATCAGAAATGATTTAAGAAAGGCAGGAATGCAATTTTCACGTTAGCGGGGACAACCGGATTTAAAAACTTTTGGTAATACCAACTTCTTCTTCTCGTGTCCAAACACTGTTGTTCTCAAATATATCCAGCCAAGATGGGTACAACCGTCTGGCTGGCTTCATTGAATTCCACAAGGTCCTTGTTTGTTGTTTGTTGCTCCAGCATGGGCAGACCAAGAGGTGTTCCATTGGTCTGCGGTGCTGTTCCACAACCACAGCTAGCATCCTGATCTGGCTTCCAGATATACCCACTTCTGCAAGGAAAACCCTTAGATCGGCCAATTCTGTTCTCAATCTGTTGATGCCCCCCCCCCAATATCGCCATTCAGACCCATGAGGAGTCAGTTCCAGGTGGGATATGCTCACCAGTTCAATACCGATAGATTTACTTGCTTTGATTTAAGTCTTTCTTTCCAATAGGCGACTCTCTTGACGTCCTTAGAGACTGTTTCAAGAGGGTTGCCGTTGCTTAGGAACCTCTCTCTGGATTTAGGCAGTTGGCAGCAGGTATCTGTCGAGACATATGGTGCTTCACATTAAAACTTGGCGCTACGCTCTGGATGCTCACTACGCTACGACTGATTTCTGGTGGAGGCAATTCCTGCGAGGATGTACCAGTTTTACGTTGGTGTTGGACGGAGGCATCCTGTGATAATCCGACCAGGGGTAAAGCCTTTAAGCGCTGAATCAATCTTCTTTGCTGGTTTTATACTTTTTCATACGGCAGGCATACTCTCACAATGAGTAGCACCGGCAAGTTGCGTCGATCTTAGGGTATGTTGGCGAGCGCCCATCTTGTGCCAGTGAGTTTGTTCAGATGTTATTGCGTGAATATACTTTACTCTTCGTCTCTCGATGTGGGTCTTATAAGAGAGCGTCCGGTCCAAGGTAACTCCTAGGTAGACAGGGTTTCACAGTGCTCCAGGGGAGTTCCAGACCAGGTACCTTTAAGCTGACGCTTGACTTCACGGTTGCGTAGATAGAAAGCACACCTGTGTCTTAGATGTATTTGCACGTAGGTGGTTTTCCTCATAATAGAGAGTGAGTTCATCCAAAAGCTTTTGTTGAGTTTCTCTTCAACAACGTGAAGTCTGCATCTTGTGCGCTGATTCCAAGATCTCCCGCATAAATAAAAACGACATGTCCTGCACTCCTAGGTTGGTCGTTGTATAGATGTTTGAACAGGAGAGGTTCAAGCGACACTCCTGTGGTAGACCATTCTTGAGCCTACGACATCAGCTTTTCTTCGCTCCAGCTTGAACAAGAACATCCTGTTTGCCAGCATCCTCGGATAAGCTCAGTCAAGCTAATGTCCTTGGTAATTTCCAGGATCTTATGGATAGGCATCTGTGATTAACATGTAGTCCTGTTGATAGGTCGACGAACACAGCTCCGGTGACCATACCCTTCGCGAACCATCCTCATGTGTTGAGTGAGGTTAGTACTTGGCTTGTTGTTGATTTGCCTGGCCGAAACCCTGCTTGTTCTGATATGGGTGTTCGTCTATAAACAGGTGCAATATGATTGAGCAGGAGGCGTTCAAAGAGCTTGTAGGTATGGGCTGAGGCGTGATATAGGTCTGTCTTGGGATTGGCTGGATCTTTCCCAGGCTTTAGGGCCCATAACATGGTGCTTTCCTCCAGATCTTTGTGTAACCTGTGGGAAAAAGGCGCAATTGTAGAGCTCAAGAAGCCATTTCCTTTGTACTGGCCAGAGGCAATTAGTAGGCCTACTGCTTTTTCCTGGTTGAAGTTTAAGCATACCGTATTCCAATTCGTCCATGTTAAAGGGCGAGTGAAAACCCGGTCACCACGATACCTCTTATTGGTCTAGTTTATCTTCTGGGTTTTCTTGCTGCACTTGCATTTAAAATCAGTGGTTGGGCAACGGGTGGGTGTTACTTTGCTGCTGTGGAGGTCTGTTGGATCCCCTCGGATCTTTCGGATTGTATACCTGCTTTCTTGCTGTTATGGGTCATATCGGTCGATTCAATTAAAGTATGCCAGGTTTTTTATCTTTTCCTGGGAGATCCTCTCCGAAACTATCTCGCCTTTAACATTGTTCAGCCGACAGGATCGCTTCAAAACATGGTGCATATAAGTCTGTTGACTATTCTCGAGCACATTCCTTGGAAAGGCCTGGTATATACGCCGTCCACAGCCTATGGGTATGAATCTCCTTGCAGTCTTATTCACTATTGGCAATTTGTCATAGTTATGGGTTTTGGAGCAATCCTTTTCACGTTCTGATCCATGTCATTAGTGAATCCTTGCCAGTCTGCTTCTGTAGTTAAAGCGGTGTTTAAAAGGCACTTTGTTTTGTCTTACTGCGCGTTGACTTGGATACCTATTGGTCGATGTTGAATTTGTGGAACAGGATCCAGAACAATCGTGCTACACAGGTTATAGATTTTTTGGCTAACAATAGCTAGATGAGGGTTGTAACCTCTCTTACAACGGGCACTATGAAATGAGGTCGGCAGCTTAGAGTCCATGAACGGACGTAGATGTTGACTTGTCTATCCTGCGTCGAAGCTTGTCCGTCTTTGTTAGTTGCATTGTAGCCCCATTGTGTACTGTGGCTGTTGAAGTCGCCACTGAAGCAGTGAGGTTTGGGTGAATTCCCAGGGTTGAGTTGAGGGTGTTCCAAGTCTCGAGGGAGGTGTGTAGACATATGTAACTATGACAGAGCTAAGCTCAATGGTGAGGACTTCGTTTGTTATCATCAACATTGAGGTGCTTCTCGCGGGGCCTGTTCTCATAAATAAAAATATCTAACACTTCCATATTGTCCGATGTGGTCTCTCGGTGGCAAGGACCATTCCTGGTAAGGTTGGGCGGCGGTGGTAATTGATTCCTCTGTGGGTTTCCTGCAGACATAGGAACATCTCATGGAATATTGTACCCAATCATCATGATGGTACTTTTTGCATTGGAAAAACCCTCGCACATTCAATGATGCTATAAGTCAGGCCGACCTTAGAAAGTCCTGCGCTGAGGGCTAGTCATGATATGGGTATACTTCAGAATGTTGTTAATGGAAAACATGTGTTTGGAGTTGTATAGATTAGTTCCTGCTTCGCAGTTACTAACATAGGAACCACAATACGTTTTCTCTACTTCCCCCCAAATGGATAACAACAAACTATTATCCCTACATCGGAGATGTGGTGGTTGGTTGGTGGGTGGTGGAAGGAGGAGGGAGGAGGGAGGAGGATGGGGTGCGAGGGGAGAGTTTTGTGTGTGTGTGCTTGCTCAGTTGTTGTCTATTGAGGAAGGGTGTCTGTGGTGTGCAACGGGGGACCTTATTTTCAGTTACGCCCCTTCCCCCATTGCTGATAAATTCTTATGAATGTGGATATGGGTTAAATGATTATTTTTGATCCCTTTTAGGTTTTAGGTTCGATTTTTTTTTTTATTCAACCTTTTTTAGGGTCTTAAAGTTTTTGATCCCTTATCCATTAGACAAAAATACAGCAAGTAAACTTGCGCGTCCCCCTGGCCAGATGTCAGTATACCAAATTGTTTAGTTGGCACAATGTTTCATTGCAGGGCATCAAAATTAATAAAAGATTCTCATTGAATAATATAGAAATGTAGCAGTTTCCGAACATGACCGCCTAACCAAGGGGACCTTACCGCAGATGACCTTTGAACCTTTTGACCTCAACAGATGAGGAACCCGTATTGCACCTTTGACGCAAGTTAGGTTGTAATTGGACTTAACACTTTTCAAAGAGGAGCCTAAAAATGAAAACCTAATCACACTTGTACATGACCTCAGTTGACCTTTGGCCTTGGTCCATGACCTTTGACATCATCCACATATGAAGAAACCCCTATTGCACCTTCACCCCAAGTCTGATATAAAATTGGATCGATTAAGCCCAAATTAATTGGTTGAGCTATGAGTTGCAAAAATATTGGGCTAGACGCAGTCGAGCCCAATATTTTAAAACTCATAGCGAGACCAATTAATATTGGGCGTAAATCATCCAATTTTATCATTATCATGTTTTTGGATCCAATATTTTCACACACTTGAAGTCCCCAAAACATGATAATAGTTTAACTTTTCGAAGGAGACGCGAAAAACGAAAACCTAACCAAACTGGAACACACACAAACACACATACACTTACATACGGACATGCGCACCCTCGCAATATCCCCCTCTGCTTTTCAAGCCAGGGGGATAAAAGCAGAAAATTGCAGAGGCTTGTACAGAATCCCTATGGGGGTGACCAGAGTGGACCCAGCCCTATTCAGAGGTTTTCCCCTGAGCAGTAAAGGTAAAAATTGACGATATCGCAGTCATAGTCATGGCGACAAAGCAAGTGGCCCAGAGATAGGTATGGTCCTCTTCTCACACAAAGCAAACGGAAACCTTCATACTGCCTTAATTTACTTGGATATGGACAACGGTAGTAAAGTACATCTTAATGGTATGTTGATTTGTTTTTAAGCATCTAAGCATTTGTGGAAATTCATACCCTGATCGATAAAACCTTCTCAATTTAAAAAAAAATCTGATGGAAAATACTTATGGCCGCTTACAATATATAGCCTCTACATTGCATTCACCAAGGTGAACCAGGCAAAATGATGTTGTTTTCTGTTTCTGGACTAAAGATGTTTAGTAAGGTGGGCCACAATGTGGTGCCGACACTATGTGGGTTTGGGCACATGCCGGTTCCTCCTCTGCACTAAGTGAAAACCTTTGTCAATCTTGATTTTCAAAACTGCTTTGAATGGAAACGTTGATGTTCACAAAAAAATCAATTGGATAAAAATAATGAACGGAAAGTTATGTTTTTGAATTTTTCGATCCACCCCTTTTGGGGGAGCTAAAATTTTAATATTTCTCAACTCTCAACCCCAACACCCCTCAAAAAAAAACTCCCCACCCCCCCGCCCCCCCACCCACTCTTCTTCTCATTACCCCCTTACTTTCGCCCCACCTCTCCGCCTGTTTTTCCCCCGCAAATCCTTAAAAAGATAAATACCTTGATTTACATTCAAACATAATTTAACTTGATTAAATTTACCCTTACTAAATTCACAACCCCCTTATTTTACCATGCTCCCCACATTTCTCTGGGTTGGACCAAAACAAAATTCTTCTCCAACATCCTTAAACTGTAGAAAACATCTTCAATCTTCTCCAAACTTCGAAAATGGATCCTCATTTATGACCCTACTATATAACTGAGATTTCCTCTTGTTCTGATTGAGGCCAATCTACAAGGTAGAATATTTAGACACTACAATAATGATTGCTGCCCTTGAGTTGCTCAAGCTCTTTGTCATTTTCAAAGGTCCACAATTTGTCCAACTTGATCTGGGACCAGTCATTATCTAGGCTGTAAGGATTTCTTTCTTGTGTAGGGTCCGGTGCATAGCATGTAAGAGAATCCTTGGGAACAGGCATGATTCATTGCAATTGTAGACTCATGCAAATCAAGTTGTATTAAAGTGCCCGGAGGAGATTTTTTTAGGATACGAATTCTCTCAAATTTCACTGTATCGTTTGTAGACCACCTTCCGAAAACGTTTCAAAGGTATGTCCCAGGTGCAAAAGAAAACCGCAAACCTTGTTTTGAACTTGCCTGCTATCGTAATCGTTCCCCATAGAAAACCATGCTTTGACTTTCTGTCGTGTACGACAGAAACTACTAAATCATCATCTTATTACATTAAGACGGCGTATTCGGCTTATTCACTTCAGGTGTGATCTAATACATTGGTAAGCATTCCAAATATGTAAAAAAACGGGGTTCAAGAAAAATCCTCATGTCTCTTTAATGTTTTCAAATAGTGGAAAAGGGGTTCATAATGTCAATTATTTGAAGAAATGCAATGCATTATGTTGCGCCACTGAGTTTTAAGTCGCATGTTTTAAAATGTTTAGATTTTGACTTACCTTTTAAAATTTTGTTCAATTTGTCATCTCTATGTTGGAATTCTTTTTTCAGTAGTTCTTGTATTTCAGATGTTAGGTTAGCAGGTGAGACCAAAATCTGTATGAGAACAAAATATGTTTAGCAAGTGAAACAACAATCTACTAATAGAACAAATTACCTTGAGAGGTCTCTTTGTATCAAATCAATAATAAAGAGGAAGTAGTGCAGGAAAATTTAAAAAAAAATGGGCTTGCTCTAAAAATAAAACAAAACCGGTGTCTGTCCTGGTATGTCTCAGACTTCAGATGGCGTCAAATCACAAAAGATCTGTAGTTCAAGATGGGATGCGGTACTCTGCAACATAAATGACCATATGGGCACAAGCCACAAATGTGGGTCTCATTTTTAGCCTTTTGGTATATGAATGAGCCCCTTTTTCTTGCCAATTTTGGTATAGAAATGGGTCAGTTTTTTTATCAAAATTGTCTCATTTTTTTGAAAAATTAATAAAATTTCCTCAAGGTAACGTTTTATAAACAAAAATGGGAAAATTAGCCCAACTTCATCAATCTGAAGCATCAACCAGGAGCTAGTATTCAATTGTGTCCAAATGTAGAGCAACACTTTTTTCACATCGCAAAGATTATGTTCCTCTATCTTCAATTTGTAGTTAACCTTTGTTTACTGAAAGTGGGTTATTTCCACCTCCCTATATGTTGTACCTTACAAAACCCCCTTTTCCAGGTCAAATGATTTAGTGTCAGTGGCAATTGATATTTTACACTCTCATAGGCGTAAATCCGGGGGGGGGGGGAGATATATCCCCCCAATATTTGATTTTGATGACGGGGATGGTCAATACGATCATCCCCCCAATGTTGATGCCCGTTTACGTGTTTTCGACCAAAAATAACCTCATATTTTACCATAATAGTTTTAAAATGGTAAATTTTTGCGCGCTTTTTTTTCTAATTACAATTACATTTAACGATTTTAGCTTCTAAATTGGAAAATTTTTAGCGCGCTTCGCACGTACATGTGCTGATAGTGGATCTTTTCAGCAAACCCTGTTTCATTCATAAATTTTCATCAACCCCATCCCCCCAATGTCAAAAAGAAATTTATGCCATTGTACACTCTTTTTCATGCAAACACAAGCACCCACCGGGGTAGAGGCAGTGTACAAGCTAGGTGATCCTAAAGTGATGGATGCATGCATGAACCACACCTCCCCTCTGAAGAGAAGTACCAACAGGCCTATGAGTGAGTGAGTGAGTATTAAGATTTAACGACAACTCAATACAATTGTGTCATATCGTGTCATTAAGGTAAAAAAATCTAACCTTTTAAATACAAAATCTTTTTGAAACATACACCATAATAAATTCTAATCACAACATTTTTAAAAAGTTAACAATATTTAAACAGATCAGTCTCCTTCAGGAAATTTATCACCTGAAAAGGCCTAATATCTAAAAGATGCAATATTAAAACTACATTTCAATTCGAATTACAACAATTGTAAATAGATACATATCATACACTGATGAACCAGATCATCACCCATCCATGTATAAAATAAAAAGATAACCTAATTGAATACAACAATTCACATAGAAAAATACAGCTTCACAAGATACACTGATCAAATCTAAATTATATTTACGGTATACACATCATACAGTGATGACAAAGTTCATCACCCATCCATGTATCAAGAAAAAAATTCAACTACAGATACTAATAAACAATAATCACATCAGATCCCCTTTACAAGATAAAGCAATACAGTATTGAAACATTAAGGCAATATTTGACAGATTAAATAGATGGTCTTATATATGTATATGTAATTGATAAATGGTATGTTTTTATGTTAATTAATACAGATTTTAAACTACTTATACGAGTAATACAAAATATCATATTATTTTAACAAGTACATCTAAATACAGTCATACAATAGAAACCTTAAACAAATACAACCTTAAAATACAAAATTCTAAATTTAAATACAACCCGTCTGTTCAGATAACAGACGAGTAAACCCCGAACCCGCAGGGGGCCCCTTTTAGTCGCCTTTAACGACATGTAAGGGGGACAGCGCGCCTATTCTTAACCCCGAATCCGCAGGGGGCCCAACAGGCCTATGATGTCAGAATGTGAAAATGTCAATTTGGCACTAATATGGCACACAGTGCACAGGTATATTCAGAACTGGCTTTTTGAGATGGATCCCGGGGGACGGAAGGACCTCTAATAGCCGAAAATAGGCTGATTTTACATGTTTTGGCATGAAGCCCCGGGGGAAAAAAAAAAAAAAAAAAAAAAAAAAAAAAAAAAAAAAAAAAAGGGGGGGGGGGGGGGTGTGCACCCCGAAATCACCCACCAAGATACGCTACTGCAGTGTAGACTACGAAACACAAAGTATAGACTAAGGACAATTCAATTTTTCATTAAAAATGCTAGAAATATCTGATGACAAAAGACTAGTTTTAAATAAGACAGGTTCCAGGCCGGGAAAAAATACCACATCTTTTTTTACTTTTAATATAAATGTCTTTGCAATGGTTCTGTCATCCCAAGACCTTTGCACTTAGTCTGGGGAATGCCCAAGATTTGCCCTCAAATCAAAAATGGCCACAAAAACGCCCACCAAAATCATCTTATTTGTATATAAGATATCTCTTTACACGTAGCTTTCTTGTTAGATTTCGCAGTGTTTTCTTCCTTTTAAAAAGGAGTAATTTGGAATTAGATTGATAATGTACCCAGAATCTGGTCTGAAATGCAAAATGGCCACCAAAATACAAAATTAATTCTGATTGTGGGCCGCCAGCTATAGCCGGCGGACCACTTAACAATCAGTTGTGCGTGTGCATGTGTGTGTCACTAATATGTTAAGTTTTTTTAAAGATTGTGTTAATTTTTTGTTTTCAAATTGACCTCAATTGAAAAGTTGAAGTTCACTTGGAACCAAACTTGTGTCATAGGTGCACCATGGGATCCCTTATATGTTGATGAGGTCAAATGTCATGTGCCGAGGTCAAAAGGTCATGTGAGGTCAAGTTGAAAATATGCTAAAATGTTAAGTTGTTTTAAAAATTGTGTTTTTTTTAAATTGGACTCAATTGAAAAGTTGAAGTTTAATTGCAACAAAACTTGTGTCATAGGTGCAACATGGGATTCCTCATATGCTGATGAGGTCAAAGGTAATGTACCAAGGTCAAAGGTCATGTGAGGTCAAGTTGAAAAAAAAGCTAAAAAGTTGAGGTTCAATTGCAACCAAACTTGAGTCATAGGTGAGCCAAGGGATCCCTCATATGTTGATGAGGTCAAAAGGTCATATGCCAAGGTCAAAGGTCATATGCCAAAGTCAAAGGTCATGGAGCGGCCCACAGCTTATATTCTTTGAATATAATGAGTGCGAAAGCCGAGAACCGCAAAATTCTAGTTAACTTTTTGTGTCCAATATCGGGCTTACGTGATACTAAAAGCTGACTTAATGGACTAAAATATTCACCTTAAATTCACTAAATCAGGAAATTCACTAAATCAGGAAATAAAAAAAATCATCAAAAATCAGGTTTTTGCATGTTTGTAACAAGTACATGTATCCTAACATATCCTGCAAATGATAAGACCAAAGACAACCTAATAAGAACAAAATCTGATATTTTAGTCATTACTGTCTGTACGGACACTTACTACAATATGTAATTGAATGGAGATTCATATCTTTGAACACTGCCGTTTTTTTCAATTTATCAGATGAAAAAAGTAACTTATGAGAGTTCTATAGATTTTTCCTTCACTTTTAAGCTATTCCTGCAAATTTCAAATATATTGACTCTTTGGGGTGAATCAGTGATAGTTTCTTTAAAACACCTCCTTGGCCCAAGGACAGCCAGTTTATAATAGCTACCACATGTTTTGATCAAGATCTCAATCACTTGGGCCAAGTAAGTGTTATTAATTTAACTTTAAAGACACTATCAGTGATTCTCAAAAAAGAGTAAAAATAATTGAAATTTGCAAAAAAAAAAAAAAGCTTAAAAGTGAAGAATAAGACTGTAAAATTCTCATAAGTTATTTTTGGCAACTGAAAAATTGTCAGAAATGGAAGAAAACAGCAGGGTTTAAGGATATGAATCCCCATTCAATTATGTGTTGTAGTAAGTGTCCGTACGGACAGTAATGACTAAATATCAAATTTGGTCCTTATTAGGTTACTTTTAGTCTTATCACTTGTAGGGTATGTTAGGATACCTATTCCCATTACAGACATGCAAAAATCAGATTTTTCATGATTTTTATTTTTGTCATTTTGGATAAGGCAATCGCTGATAGTGCTTTAATATTGCTCTGAACTGGTCAATAATTTATGCCACTCTCATGAGTATCCCTTGATCGGAACATCTGACAAAGTCAAAGATAATGACTAGTCAGTTTTTACTGGATCGCCCCCCCCCCCACCACCACACACACACACAAACCTAAACTTTGGCTGCTTACCCTACCTCCCACGTAAGGTGGTGGGTCCATTTTTTTCTTTTTTTGCTAAAAAGTACAAAAAGGTTATAAAAAATATTATCTAAAATCATTTTAAAACACAATTGCGATTTTTTTGGCATCGGAAAAAAAGTCATGGGGTCACAACACCCACCCCGCTGGAAAAGGGTCAAACAATGATTTTTTTCCCTAAGAGTTTCTATAATATTAAATCAAAGTTTTTAATTTGATATCAGAATATAATTTTTGATGATATTGCTACAGCCATAGTGGTGTGTATTTTGGATAAAATCAAAAAGCCCAAATTTAGCTAACTGGGGGAATATTTAACCCCGGGCTTTCTATCAGTTGGTCAACTACGTGAAGGTTCAACGAGAATTTCAAATAACAGGTGGCCCTAAAAAATGTGAAAATTCTGATTTTTGCACTGTGTAAAGCTCTCTATCAAAAATATCTCCATCTGAAAGGATTAAACTGAGAACTGTTTCTTTGGTACACAAATTGGAAAATTTCTATTCCTATAGGAGCAAATACGAAATGCAGCCTGTTTTCTATTGAAATATACATATCACCTTTTGTTTTCATTTGAAGTTTTTTTCCATAGCCAAATAAAGGGTAGGGAATCTATTGGATATAATCTACATGAAATCACTACATATCACAGAAAATATGATGACTTGAGATCTCTCATTGCACCTTTAAATCTACCATCAAACCCTTCACAGTAATTAAAAAGTAATTTGGCATGGAACATGCATATTAATGAGCTCATTTGCATATTCATTCTGATTGGCTAATAAAACAGTGAACCTTGAACAGAATGCAAAGTCCAATTTTGATGACATTTGGGTTTGTGGGTATTGATGGACACAAGTATTACTCATGCATACTGTTGATGGTATGCTTATTAATGAACTCATTTGCATATTTGTTCTGATCCAGAACATGTACTGTAAAGATAATAAAGCGGCCCACAGTATTCTTTGAAAAATCTAGTTTTAAATGTTTTATTCTTCCTACGCCAAATGGCGCATAGGGCGGTGCCCATCTCCTTTCCATAACCCGACGTCACGCGTCTGCCAATGAAGTGAAAGCTACAGCATCGGGTTAGTCTTCCCTAAGCGCCTGACAAGAAGGCAGTAGATTCCATTTTTAAATTCTCTGGTTATGACCTGGCCAGGGTTCGAACCCGCGACCTTCCGACTGTGAGACGAATGCTTCTAACCACTAAGGCAACACTTATATTTCTAGTTTTACTTATTTACATATCTCATAATATTTTTAAAACATGTTTTGTAGTGTTTCAAAATCCAGTGAGATAAATAGACTGGAGGATTTGGGTAATTTGGAAATCGTGTTAAAATGCTTCACTTGTAACATTCTGTATTTGAAAAATGACAAAGGGTGCATCCTCCTTAGTGGACTTGTATTTTGCAGGCTTTAATTAAATTTTCCCATACAGCATTGCGATTTTTTGTGGATCAGTGGCCCTCTTGTGCAGGTTGTGCAAAGTGTCAAAATTTTCTGCATAGCATGCAACCAAATTTTCCTGTCAACAAACGCATGAAATTCCTTCTAATTATTTTCATGCAAATTTGCAGCCTATTTTCCCCTGCATGCCTATGGAGATTGAAATTTTGCTGCCTCACTAATCCCTCCCTGTGCGGTCCCCGGTGATTGAAAATGCTAAGCGACTGAATTGCAGTTTTTTTGTTTTTTTTTTTTTTGGTTTTGGGGGGGTTTTTTTTATTTTGGGGGGGGGGGGGGGGGGGGGTTTGTTTTTTTTTTTTTTTTGGGGGTTTTTTTTTTTTTAAAAAAAAAAAAAACAACTAGAGCTGCTGCACCCAGATCCTGTACCTCCAAATTGTAGGGAAAACTCCTCAAATCTCCCCCGAGTCGGGGGAATACTCCGCCACAAACCGTATTCCCAACAATGGTTCCGGTATATTCGCAATGTCATCTCGACGTGCCGTATGTGCGTAAGAGATGTTTAGCCAGACCAATCAGTGCGACGGTTTATTTTTTGCCAGGATTTAAATCCACCCCATAAGGGTGTTTTGAGTCACTCCCACAATGCACCAGTTTGGGAAATTTCACCTCAAAAGGCATGTGGATCCCACAAAACGCCTATTCCTAACACATAAAAATCCTGACTTTTAGGCTAATTGTTTTGCCCCACAAAAGTTAGTACGTAAGGAATTTTTCACATGATTATGAACTATTTGTAAGTTCTTGACACTTTTGGACGTTTTTTATCCCTAAGTACTGACCATGTGTTTTAGACAGTACAGTATATGAAATTGAATGCATTATGGGATTGATTCAAAACGGCCCTGGGACGAGGCTGCTGTTGACGACCACCTGCGAGTTGTCGCACGCGCACATTGTGGTTGTGGTTTGCTCATGCCGCATCAACCCGACACACACATACAAGGAATTTGCATGCAGGTTACAATTTTTGTTTGTGTGTTGGTTTATCCTCTCAAAGCCGATTTCCCCCCATTTTAATGTGTTATTAAACGCACTTTATGAATGATGTATTTTTATTGCAACTCTCGTAAAATATAATAGTATTAGTAGTGTTATGTTATTATGTATTATCAAGTCTAATATCCAGAAACCATTGTCGTGTACATTTATTGGAAATACGGTATAAACTCGTTTTTATTTTATAGTTGTCACTATTGCAAAGATCTCCATTCTAATTTTATTCGCTTCAAGACTCGTGCCTCATGCAATCTAAATGACGACAATTTTAAACCATTCCTTCGTATCAAATAATCTCAATCTTCTTCTTATCGTGTCCAAACCCTGTGGTTCTTCAAATATAATCCAGCCAGATATGGGTACAACGTCTGGCGCTTCACTGAATTCCGAAGGTCCTTGTTTGTGCATTGTTGCTCCAGAGTGGGCAGACAAAGGTGTTCCATTGTCTGTGGTGTCTGTTTCCACAACCACAGGTAGTATCCTGATCTGCTTCCAGATACCCCACTTCTGCAAGGAAACCTTAGATCGGCCACCGTTCTGGTTTCTCATCTATGGAGGCATCGCCATTCAGCCGATGATGATTCAGCTCCAGGTGGGAGATGCTCACCAGGTCAATACCGCTAGATGTTCCTTGGTTGTAGCAAGTCTTTCTTTCCACCAAGGCAACTCTCTTTACCTCTAGAACGTTTTCATAGGTTGGACTTGCTTAAAAACCTCTCTCTAGATTTAAGGCGGTTGGCAGCAGGTATCTGTCCAGGCTTAGGGTGCTTCACATTGATACTTGGCAGCTACTCTCTTGCATGCTCCTACCTGCGACTGATGTCTGGTGGAGGCAATTCCTGCTAGGATGTACAAGTTTTTCCGTTGGTGTGGACGGAGGCATCCTGTGATAAGCCGGCAGAGGCATTTCACGCTGGATCAAGCTTCTTGGCATGGGTTGATCTTTCCCATACATGACAGGCATACTCTGCACAGAGTAGCACAGGGCAAGTGCCGTCGTCTTAGGGTAAGTGGGCGGGCACCCCATCTGGTTGCCATGTGAGTTTGTTCAAGATGTTGTTATTGCGTGAACATACTTTACTCTTCGTCTTCTCATGTGGGGTCTTATAAGAGAGAGTGCGGTTCCAAGGTGACTCCTAGCGGTAGACGGGTTATCACAGTTGCTCCATGGGAGTTCCAGACCAGGTTAACTTTAAGCTGACGTTTGGCTCCACGGTTGCGTAGAATGGAAAGCACACACCTGTGCCTTTGATGAATTTGCACGTAGGTGGTTTTCCTCATAATAAAGGAGTGAGTTCGTCCAAAGCTTTGGAGAGTATCTCTTCAACTGTGAAGTCGGCATCTTGTGCGCTAATTCAACAAGATCGTCTGCATAAAGAAAACGACAGGTTCCTACCCTCCCTAGGGTTGGTCGTTGGTCATTATGTTGACAGGAGAGGTGCAAGCATACTCCTTTGTGGTAGACCATTCTTGAGCCTACGCCATCAGGCTCTTCTTCGCTCCTAGCTGAACAAGACATCTGTTCAGCCATCATCCACGGATAAGCTCAGTCAAGCGAGTCCCTTGGTAATTTCCAGATCTTATGGAGTAGGCATCTGTGATTAACAGTATCGTATGCTGCTGAGAGGTCCCCATACCCAGCTCCGGTTACCATACCCTTCTCGAAGCCATCCTCAATGTGTTGGTTATGTTGAGGTACTTGGCTGTTGTTGATTTGCCTGGCCGGAAACTTGCTTGTTCTGGTATGATGTGTTCGTCTATCACGGTGCGATACGATTGAGCAGGAGGCGTTCAAAGAGCTTGTAGGTATGGCTCAGGATGATATAGGTCTGGGGTAGCTCTTGGGATTGGATTGATCTTCCCTGCTTTAGGAGTGCCATAAACATGTGGCTTGCCTCCAATCTGTGGGAACCTGTGGGGAAATAAGGCAGCAATTGTAGAGCTCAAGAAGCCATTCCTTTTGCTACTGGGCAGAATTTTTTAGTTGCTCCGTAGAGATTTTTTCAAGCCTACTGTTGTACCATTGGGTACTATGCTGTTTGCAGTCTCCAATGAGAAGTGAGGTTGGTTTGAATTCACAGGGTTGAGCTGAGGGGGCTCGAATTCTACTGATGGTTTGTAGACAAATGTAACTATGACAGAACTAAGCTCTATGGTGATGACTTCAATGTTGTTATCATCAGACATTGAGGTTGCTTCTACTTTGGGACCTGTTTCCTTCACAAATATACACTTCCGTATGTTCGATGTGGTCTTCTCTCGTGGCAAACCATTCCTGGTATGGTTGGGCGTGGTTATTGATTCCTCTGTGGATTTCCTGCAGACATAGGACATCGCATGGAGATTGTTTACACAATCATCAATGATGGTACGTTTTGCACTGGAAAAACCCTCCACATTCAATGAACTATAGTCAAGGCAGACCTTAGAAAAGCCTGCGCTGGCCTCAAGTCATGATATGGTATACTCAAGAATTATGTTAAGAAACAGTGTTTGGAGTTGTCGAGATTATTCGCGCTTCGCTCTCATTTTTAACTTTGCTTTGCTACGCATCTTAACAGGGGACCACAGGACGGCTCTCTACTTCTCCCCCAAGATACTATACGATACAAACAGATCTTCTTTCCGTCCTGCTATGCATTACGTTATGCTTTCACTATGGGCTGATACCTGGGGGGGGGGGGGACACTACATCCGAAATGGATTTGGTGTAAGCTCGCGCTTCCAAACCAGGGGGCATTCTTTGACAGAGGACTGGAAACATTGGTGTCTTGGGTGAGAGGCAGCCAAATTACCCCAAAAAGGGGTTTGTCCGAGTGACAATATTTTTTTCTTGTTGGGTGACATTGTCCAATTTTCTAACAATAGAGGTCTTTGGGTTAAAATTTTCAAAAATGCTCCCAAAATAGGTGTGATTGGGGTGGATAGGGGTAATATTTCACAAAATATGGTGTCTTTTGGTGCCCCATTTTTTTAAAATTGAATTTAAAAAAATGATGTTTTTGTGTAGGTGAAACGATGCTGAAAAGGGGTATTAACAGCCTTGTTACATACGCTCGCTTCCAATAAAAAAAAAAAAAAGTGCCCCCGGGAGGGGGTGGGGCTGATTATTTTGCATGAGGGAAAGAACAGTCTGACGTTTTATCAGGGTTTCCAGATTGACCCAAAAGGTCAAAGGTCATCTCGAGGTCAATTTGCGTAGAACTACTGACCAGGGCACAGAACAAGTCTGTGGTCAAAGTTCACACACATTGGTCGAGGTTACCCATGGGGCCCGGGGAGAAGCACTAGTTGGTACCTATTTTCGCAAAATTACCTAAGAAACGGGTTCGGTTTCAGCTCAACAAATGCCTAACCACTCGGAAGGGGAGGGAGACGGCTTTTAACCCGGGGGCAGCGTGCTGACCCAAGTCGGTAATCGTACAAACATGTGATGTAATTTTCTTTTTAAACAAGCAGCAAATGCTGAGGGAATGATTTTGTTAATTTTGGGAGAGTTCCAAGATTTGTTAGTTAAAATTAGTAAAATTGAAAAGAAACACAAAATAAACCAACACGTATAGAGCGATCATGTTCACATAAAGCGATAGGAGGAAATGACATGGAAATCAAATAAAAATCCACTTAAATTTCAGGGATTCTTAACTTTAAAAAGTTAAGAATGTGGTGATATGACCATCGAACGGATTTAAAATTAATCTCTATTGCATTAACATTAAATCATAGATTTGAATCAACTCTACTTCGATTGTGAATATAAGGCAATGGGATTTAATTTGAAAATCTATTATTGATTGGTCACTAACTACATCCTAAAGGAATGTCATTGTTAATCCCTGAAAATTCGAGTGTATGTGGATTGACCTATTTTTTGAGGAAAAGTGCAAATAAGTTACTAGCTATAATCCATTTGAACAGACACTTTTTGAATTACTGTTCACCATGATGACTTAGGGTTAGTTGGGTGGACGCGCTAGTCTGTAACATGAAAGTGAGATGAATTTGGGAAAGATTTTGTCATACACCGCATGATCTCTACCAAAACCGCTCATAGGTTAAAATCGGGGGGGGGGGGGGGGGGTCCAATACAGATCACCCCCCAAAATTTTACCGCCACTGATAGCCTCTCTGGGAAATATCAGGTTTTTCTGGAAGAATATACAACACTGGGCTTGAGAGCCTGCGCCTTGTGTGGCACCTGCAAGTTTGCTTAGGCGTAGGCCCTATTTTCAGAATGAATCAGCCCATCCTCAATACCCCATCGATTTCGCACATCAACCTCACTGGCAGCCATAGCTGGGGTGGATCCTGCTTGATGTGCAGATTAAGTGGTAACTTTTGAATTATACTTATCAAGCGTGTGTACAGACGTACAAAAGATTTGGGTAGGTTTTGGGGTTGGAGGCCCCCCAGTAATGGCGGATCATTCTGAATCCATCAATTATTTGGCTGGTCGGATTTGTCCTATAAGAAAATATACAACCAACAAGCAACCACAAAAACAAAAACAGGAAAATCACAGGACAATTTCCTGATTTCTCAGCTTATCCTCCCGTCTTCTTTAATTTTATTGTTGTTGTTATGATTCGGATACTCTGGGACCCCATCTCATAAGCTCTAGAACAATGTATGTATAACATTTCTGATCACAAAGCAAGAAGTAAATAGTGCGTACTCATGGGAAACTCATGTTGCCAACCTAGGATCTATCAATTAGCTGCGGTCGCCTATTAAATCGATAAATGATGTGATGTCGCGTGCCACTGACAACCACCTGTTGTGTATATCTTTGGTCCCCGGATTAAGCATTCAAATTACCGCAGATGGTCGCAAGTAATCAATCACGTTACTTGTGATCGATACTTAGCTGGAGACAGGTTTCCCTCCCGAAATTTCGGATCTCTGCGAGCTACTCCCGATTTTGTGTAATTCCAGGAGCCCTGTGTAATTAGCGTTTCTATGAAAAAGTTGCACTGATCCTCTGAAGTTGACTGGTTATAAGAATAAGGGCGGCGTATTAGGACGCATATCCAGGGGGCGCAAGCTGTCAAGCTTCAATTTTTACGTTTAGCCTTATTTCCTAACCAGTGTACTCAACAACCCAGATACAGAGCAGAGACTGGGGGCAGTCTACTGCCGCACCAGTTGTGATGTCCGCTCGAGCTGGCTGACGTGTTCACATGAAGCTCTGGCTTCTGTTACAGATATTTCACTTTTATTTGTTTACCACATTTTTTGATATATTGTTTTGGACTTTTTCGTGCATTTTATGCGTGTGGAGTACATTTGTGGAACAGTTTTGTGAACTTTTGTAAATATTAGTGATCATGGAGGAGTTTTTCCGTCATCGATGTTTAGGACCTTGAGCAATAGCCCTGTGAAGGAGTGGAAATTTTGAAACCTTTGTGTGACCAGCAAAGAAGACAACGCTCAGTGTCAATCTCTTTCAACTCTTCATCATGAAAATTCCTTCATTAAATTATAACTTATCACGCAATACTGTTTAATTTTGATGTTTTTAAAACTGTGTGAAACGCCATGATGCCAGTCAATCATATTTTGATTTTGGTGCAATATTTTGTGATTAATCATCACTTGTGATTGTGCAATTTTATAGTATAGCTGTTTTATTCATCCAGCTCAGAAGATTTTGAGGCGAGATATAAATCATTTTAACATTTGTGTAAGTGTCGCTCATCGCTCGACGGCATTTTCAAGCTTATTTTTTATTTGTGTGTGAACTATTGATATTTTAAATCCATCGTCGTGGATTCATCCCAGTACTGTGTTATGAGCTAATCTGGGATCATTGCAGCTTGGACTAAACTAAACGGCTGAAAACAAACAAAAAACAACCCAGCAAAGCCACAACGGACCCTGTCACCACCCCCCCCCCACTCTTTGGCCACCGATCAACAGCCTGAACTCGTCTACCGCCCCGGAGTACTCAGATGAACCGTCTTCCGTGATCACATCCTGTCGTACTTTGACAAACATGTGTTTTCCGAGAAAAATCGTCAATTCAAATCTACCGCGACATCTCATGTCTATCCGGTAAACGAACAATAAAAGAAACATCTCGACTTTACTGTTTTTTGAAGAAAACATTTTAAAGTCTGATATGACTAAATCCAACTTAAACCTGCAATATATTATCTTAATTAGTCTACAAAGTTCTAAGTCTGTAATGTGAATCACAAATAATGTATATGGCAAAATACGACGCATATGACACCTCGCGTTTTTTTTTTCAATGTGCGTAAAATAGATCCCTATGTGAAAGCTTGTTTACGAAATAACGATGGAAAGACGTCAAAATAGGTCGGTATGTGAAATCCTTTATTTTGGATCGGCAAAATAGAACGCGATATCAAACACGTGGTAATTGAATGGCGATTTTAAAATACGACAGTATGAAATTCGATATGATGATTTTCAGGAAAATGACAAATCTGTAATAATAAACTAATTATAGTCCATCCTCACATTTTGAAACTTTGTGGATGCAAGAACTCGATGAACTAAGTAAGTCGCGAATTTCGCAAAAACCTCAAAATGTGGAAAATACGAATATAGGTGATTCGGGCGACTACAATGTTTTGAACAATTCATGATATATTTGTTCTTCATGTATGGTGCCTCATCTTGATGTTTCTGCAGTATTTGTTACACTTCAATCATATATACTTTTTTGTTTGGCGGGGACTTGGCAGCCATCTTGGATTGGACACCTGTGTGCGTGACTACAACTGGATTCTCGTAATTATTGCTTTTATAGTAGCATGCATCATAGGGATTTTTTCTTGCAGCTCTGCGATTTCCAGCCATATTGGATCCGCAGAGTGTGTATCCCGCAGAGATTAATCCCCATACATGTAGATTATCATATCCAGCAGATTATTATCGGATCCAGTAGTTTTCGTACCCAGCTAGAGTATAGTAGATTGTCGGATATCTAGTAGAGCATCGTACCCAGTATATTATCGTATTCAGTAGATGTTTGCATCCATTGGTTTTATTGTATGCCAGTAGAGGATAGTATCCAGCAGTTTCCAGCAAGGATTTGTTATCCAGTAGAACTATCGTTCCATCAATAATTGTATGCCGAACGTTGGGGTTCAGCAGATATACAAGCACCTATCGTATCCAGCAGATTATCGTATCCATATTGTTCTCAGCAAGATAATTGTACCACAGATGTGGTATCCAGCGATGTTTTGTATCCATGCAGATGTTTTGTATCCACAGATGTTGGTGTCCAGCAGATTATTGTATCCACAGTTTTCCATCCAGCAGATTGTATCCAGTGGATTATTGTATTCATCAATTATCGTATCCAGTACTATGTATGGTGTCCCCAGTAATATATGACAGTGTGCATACTATTGCGTCATTTGTGAACCCAAGTTTGGTACGCTTCATTAAGCAGCAGACGGCAGCAACAGTACAACAGTATGTGTCATCATCTTATGTTGAGATTAATAATCATCTTTGGTAAATGTTCAACGATGTCCTCGCAACTCCAATTGTGTGCAGTTTGTAAATGGGAGTAAATCGTAGGAGGCGTCAAGTGCGCTATTGTGAGTTTGCTTTCCATGCATTCGTGCAATCAACTGACTACAAACCAATTTAAATTATCAAGACTCCTCTACTGACTGGTTTGACTACTTGTGAGGCAACTTGTAGATTATGCAACAAGCTGGTAGAAAATAACTCAAGGGACCCTAAACTTTGATAGATGTGGGTGTTGGATTCCACAAACAATTGCACTGACATCAGCGACAGTGAGTATGACAGCCTGATTGGACAGACTTTTCATATGGAATTCTGGTGTACTAGTTCACTCTCAGACTCCTATTTTGACTCCACAAACTCAAGTAATCGGGGAACAGATAGTGATGAACGTAACCAGGAGAGTGAACAAAGATGTTCAAATAGAAATCATCTCAAGTCGCTTTTATTCCTCGTCGTTAACTACTCTTCCAAATATGAAACCAAGTTGGGCCGAGTTAGAAGCAGTAATTCAAAGAATAATCTATATCATCCAGGAGGACCGAGACTGGCTTACACCGGACATTCAGACTTCTGAAGTACTTCAGAACAATTTCATTGCTTACAGAAAGGAGTACAGGTAAAGGGACATAACCACGGCGGGGGTGTTCTTTTTGCATGTAAAAAGAGCTCATTCTACCTACAGACTGAGTTTAGATTCTGATTGTGAAATAATATGGAGCCAGGTGGAAGTAAAGGGTAGGAGAACCCTAACTGCTAGCACCTACTACAAGCCCTCATAATGATATGAAATCATTCAAGGAATCCAACGTTCTCTCTGGAAACCATCAGTGCGAAGTATAAAGAATTTGACATAGTTTTGAGCGGTGATGCAATCACCGAACATCAACTGGGAGACCAGTCCATAATTACTGGTAGTAATGCCCCAGAGAATGGCAGAGAGCTTCTGGGAGTGTACCACAGTTTCTAGAGAATGGATTTTGACCATTGTTACCAAAACAGAAGGGAGAATTTTCCTCGATGTGGCAATGGACAACACAAAGGGAATTAAATAAAAACATATCTACTGAACTAACTGAAGTGGCCAGGTATCAATCAGTGATCACGATATCGTGCTAATAGACTTTGACTTACAGGTAAAGTAATAAGAAACCGAGACGTAAAGTTTACCTGAAACAAAGCTGATGAGAAAATTTAAGGAATGACCTTGTGAAATTCCAAATGACCTATGACAACTTGAATGGGATGACTACTCAAGAGAAGTGGGATGCTATTGAGAACAAAATTAAACAATCACTAGGATAAGTCGTGCCTACAAAATGGTCTCTGATCATCACCAGTCTCCCCTGGTTTAAAAGGGAGCACAGAAGACTATCCCGGAAGAAACAGAGGATGTATAATTAACCAATTCTCTGGTCACAAGCTGATTGGGAAATACAAGCTATGTTCCAAAGACCTGCGTCGTACTGACTCCTGCTAGAAGGAGTTAGACGTCAAAAACCACAATAGAGGGCTCCTTGGCGGGAAATGCCAAGAATTTTGGTCATATCATCAACAAGCTCCGAAGATGATGGGGGCAGCTCGTGCACCTAAAGGTGAAAAACTCAAATCCTTGAGGTACCGAACAAAGAGAAAGCTGCAGCCATGTAAGTTACCAATTCAGCAGCGTATTCACCAAGGAAGAACAGATGTTCGCCCAAATCGTGTCAGGAGCAACACCCCTTTCCATCATAGGCTGACCATACGAAGCAGTGTTGTTCTTAACAACTCAGAACCTAATCCAAACAAGCTAACTGGGCCCTGATGGAATGCCTCCGCCATGGCTGCTCAAGATGGCTGCGAGTGAGATGACGCCAATTTGCAAAGTTTTTCCAAGAGACTCTGACAAGGGGAAATACCAACACCATGGAGTGTGGGCCAACATCATTGCAATCTATAGAAAGGGGATAAGCAAAGCCCGGACCACAGGCCAGTTTCATTGACTAGCGTACCATGTTAAGTGATGGAACACATTAATCCATTCCCACGTCATGTGGCCTTAGAAGTAAACAACAATTCTTGTCGACAGCACATGGTTTCCTTGCTAACCATTCCACAGACTTCAAACTTCTCTTTGCCATATCTGTCGACCAGGTATCGAGAAAGGGGAAATTACACACATGGCCATATTAGATTTTGCCGAAGCTTTGCAAGGTTGCCCCCACTAACGTCTGCTGAAGAAATTTGAGTTTTATGGAATAAGGAATGAAATTCACAGATGGGTGAGAAATTCCTCACAGTCAGAACACAAAAGATTTTTTGTGTGACGAACTGTATCAAGAACCCAAAGAAGTCTATCAGGGGTACCTCGGGCACGGTCACTGGACCGTTATGGTTTTCTCTTCTTCTTCAATCAATGACCTACCAGCAAATTTTGGCCCGTACAGCTAGGTTGTTTACGGACGACTGTGTACTCTATACACTGCCAAAACATCTGAGTAGTTGAAGGTGCTCCAAGATGATCTGACCAAGCTTCAAACTGGCAGGATACATGGGGAATGAAATTTTACCCCATCAAAGTGTTCTGTCCTGTCACGTCCTCTGAGAAGACGACAGACATGACATACTACTTCTGGTAGAGATACTCCAAGAGTAACTAAACCATTCACCATATCTTGGAGTTCAATCAACAATGACCTGAGATGGAAGACCCATATCAAGATGATGGTTTCCAAGGCAAATAGGATCCGAGGATTCTTGAAGCGAACAATGGTTTGCATCTCAAGCTACCAAGGTTACTGCATACAGAATGCTTGTACGCCCAGTACTAGAATACGCATCCTGTGTGTGTTGGATCCTTACAGGTCAGGAGACAAACTGATCCTTGAGAAGACCCATAGCGGAAAGCCGCAAGATTCTGCCTGGGAGACTATGAGCATGTAGTAGTGTGACAAGATGCTTGAAAAAACTGGAAGGGAGCCTCTGAGGACGACGCAGACTCAACAGAAACTGAACCATGAATGGTTACAAGATTATAATGATCTTGTGGCCATCAAACAAAGAAGACACAATCAACAATGTCCAAGGGAAACTAGGAACCAGGGTGAGTCACCAACATACAATCCTCCAAAACGCAGGGGACAAAAGACATCTTTGCACAATCTTGCTTCCCACGTACGACAACAGGCTGGAACAATGCTACCAGGGGTTACCACTTCATCAGACACTCTAGAGATTTTCAAAGCCAGATTAAAAAACTGATTTTGTAGCGTGATCATTACCTCCTCCAGCTGATTCATCACAGTTGGCATTGTTACAGCTTGAACTGATCCTGCCGACAATGAAGACAAGACAAGACTGTCTGTTTACTGTCACTTAATTTGTGTATCAATGCAAGGAGGCCTACTACCCATTGTGTGTATCAACATCGTAAGTGTTGAGTGCATATAATAACATTTCCCGAAGGGGATGACAATCACTCCCTTGGTAAAGGGTGTTGCCACAAGGCTTGGTAACCCCCCCCCCGGAAAGGGTGAAGACATTGTGACCCCAGCAGGCAATGTCACTTCTCGACCAAGACAGACAAAAAAATCAATCTCGAGCCTAAAGGAAAGCTTTAACTTCAAAATAAAAAAATGGCAGGAAATCTGCCCTGCCTTTATGGATAATTTAAGTTTGCCGCCTTCTCTATTAGGCAATATTTTTTTTGATCTGAAAATGGTACCTATTTCAATGTAAGACCCATTTTATGTTCAAAACTTATTACATCAATACAGTGTAGACACTGGTCTTTAGGAACACTACTTCATCCACACCCTGCTGCTCTTGTTTTTCTCTATATTATTCTGATCTTGGCGGCGGCCAGTGCTTTAGTGTTCAAGCATGACACTAATCTTTCATGTTTATGACATAATCTTCTAACGTCTTAGAATCACTTCATCCAATGTTCCTCTTGTATCTTCTGCCTCTTGGCGGCTGAGATTTTTGATTTTGTTGTTCAAGACATGACACTAAATCCCGGGGGGGGGGGGGGTACTCGACCCAAATGTGGGTACGGGTGTGGGTCCTACGGGTAAAAAAATCGACCCATGTTTTTATTGACCAAATTGTACAAAAATATGACCCATTTGTATAGTTGGTGTCCAAAATTTCGACCATTTATATAGTTGGCTTTGAAATTTCGCACCACTTCATAGTAATCTCAAGCAAAATCGGCCCATTTTCATAGTAACTTTTTTCCAACAATCAGAAACTCAATGATTTATTGTGATTTAGCGAATCAGAAAAATCGACCCATTTTCATAGTCAAATTGCGACCAAAAATGGAAAAATGTTGACCCTTTCTATAGTAGCAATGAACCTCAACAAGTGAACCATCGTTATAGTAGCCTTGTGGGAAAATGACCCCATTGTTATATGTAAGGCTTGAAATGTGACCCTATCGCGGACATATGTACCCTACCCTTTTGCCACTGAGTACCCCCCCCCCCGTACTACATCTGTTCATTTCATTGACTAATCTATCAACGTTTTAGAATCACTTACTTCATCCAATGTGCCTCTTGTATCTCTGCCTCTTGCGACTGAGATGATGTAGTTGTTCAAGACATGACACAAAGTCTTTCATGTCGTTGAAAATTAATCTATTAAAGTCTTGATGCTGATGCATACATTTCTATCTAGAGAAGGGTGGGCCAAGTTGTTTCTAATGTTGGCCACCTGAAACAACGCAAAATTAGAAGACATTTTTTGAATATCTTAAGGTATGCTCAGTATCATCACACCATCCATGTTCTTATTGAGATTTTTTTAGAATTGTCTGCTGTATCAGATTTGTATTGGAATAATTAATTTAACAATATAATATGAAAATGATTAAAAAGGAATGTGGGTCGGGGAATGATAATTTGAAAAGGAAGGTTGGGTTCCAATTGGTGATAACAAGGGCTTGTATGCTCTTAACTCTGTCCCGAGTGAGCAATATAGCAAATTGTGGTGAAGTTTCCAACTAATTTTTTCCAAGATTGAAGTACAACAAAGGCGTTGATGTGTACTTGTGTAAATCATCCAAAGTCTACATCACACAACTATGGTTCCATTGGTGGGGGGTGAAAAAGGGGGGGGGGGGGGGTTTTCTGTTTTCTACATGGTTTTGCTTGTTGGGGCAGAGTCCCCCATGGCTCCCTCTCTCCCTGGCCGTTTCTTGTCACCCCATCAGCCCTGCCTTTCCTGGGGTCGGGTTCACCTTTTTGTCTCTTAAGAAAGCTCCTATTTTTCTCATTTTTCTTGTGTAACTCTTATTGCTAAAGACGTTGTTCTAAGCAAAAATGTGGCCCCATTTGTCTACCGTGATATTACGTGAAATAACCATGCAATCTCCTCTTAGGCTTCACAATATTATAAATACATTTTTGTTTTAAAATGAATGTCTTTCAATCAAAAAATGACACTAATTATTGATAACAAAGTAAAACGTTTATAATATCTTCCTTATGATTTGCAGCCATTTTGATCAGTCCACGTGAAAATAGAAATCACGATGGTATGTAGTACATAGTGTGGTCCTTGAAAGTAGCCAATGAAATGACACAACCAAACTTCTTCATTATATCCTATTCAAGAATTCGTTCCAGTTTTTTTAATGCGATCGATAGTGCTTTCCTACATACACACTAGTAATCGATTAGTGACCGGGATTTACTCCGGGAGTACTCTTATACAGTTCCACAACACTTTGGTGTTTGTGTCTATTGTGCTCTAAAGTCAGACAACGTCACCAATGCCGAGCAACGTCACCACTGCCGAACATGGCGCCCAGCACAGACAACATTTGTTAGTTATTTCTGCTAATAAGCAATCGTATTGCAGTAGATATTCTTTCTTTCAACCGCAAAGACATCGTTTTAAAACATACTTACATTAAAATTATCCTGTTAGTACACTTAATTTTACACAGTACTCGATGGGGATAACAAATCATGTTTTAAGCGCTCACATCAAATGTTTGAATATGCATAGGGGAAAAAAAAAAAAGAGGAACAGAAAGGGAATTTTACAGGTGGGGTTTTTGGGGTGAAGGCCATTCTATCAAGATGCAACTTTAAAGGGGGGACCTGATTTTAAGTATATAAAGGGTAGCAATAACTTCTCAATGCAAAGTTTTAAAAATAACTGCAGTAAACTTGCACTCATCCCCCCCGGCAAGATGTCGTCTGGAACATGACCTCCAGATAAACCTTTGACCTTGGTCCATTACCTTTGACATCATCCACATTTTGAAGGAACCCCTATTGCACCTTCACCCCAATCTGGGTTTAAATCAAACTTTACGAAGAGAAGTGAAAAGAAAACCTAACAAAGACAGTCTGGAACTTCCCAAAGAGGAAGTTGAAAACGAAACCTACAAAGACATTCTTGAACATGACCTCAGATGACTTTGACCTGTCCATTACCTTGGAGATCATTCACATTATGAAGGATCCCCTATTGCACCCTACCCCAAGTCTGGTTGAATTGGAATTAAACCTCCCCCAAACGTAACCAAACTGTAACACAACACCCCCACATACATACACACGCTACCCATAAAACCTTACCTCAAATGACCTTCACACTTGAAGGAACCCCTACTGCAACCTTAATCCCCAAGCTGATTTAAATCGGACTTAAACCCTTTTTGAAGGAACTTGAAAAACATTCACTTTTATCGCAATATCCCCAATGCTTTTCAAGCCGAGGATAAAAGCAAGATTCAAAATTTCTCTAGTGGGCGAAATATTCATGCTTCATATTATAGTCAATAGCTTTGGTAGATTTTTCACTGCTCAGAAAAAAGATATTAAAAATGAGTGTAATCTTTTTGACTCACCCTGGTTTTTCCGCCCCATTTCAAGATCTGCTTTTTTGAAATCTATCTCTGGCAATCTTGCATATACTCGTTCGTTGCTTGCAGTCCAAAATCACATGGGAAGAGCCTTCTTTACCCACTGATAGTTTCATCATCCAGTTGATCAGGCCTGGAATTCCTCTTGGGGACTTGTAGACCTCACTCACAGTCATCTATGATATGTGGCTAATGGTTTGTGCTCTCCACATCGCAGTTTGGTGAAGTTTCTACTCCTACTTGTGAAGGACACATTTCTTGTAGTCCACGCAGTTCTGAGTCTGTTGAGTTGACCCATGCTTTCCTATCAAGGTCACACCTTTGGGCTTGCTAGATGGGCTGTCCACACAAACTGCTTTAGGTTCACAGTAGAGGATGACCATTGCTCATACCAGCTGTCATTGATCCCAGGATATCGATAGGGATACTGCAACTGCAGTGTCATGGAATTGGGTAGGCAAATGATTCCGTGAATTCTCTGATCCTCAAAGGTGTTGGTGGGGGGGATTAGGCTACCAGGTTAATCACATTTCTTGGCGAGCTTGCTCATCTGTAAGTTCCTCCTAAGGTTTGCAGTAGCTATGCCTACGAATTGGAAAGATATTCTACAGGCGTTGCCGAAAGGCAACCACAAACAAGTCTCATTGCATCATTCAACACGACATCAATCTTGGTAGAATTCCTGTGACGCCATACTGGTTGCGGATTCAGCTGGAGTATGGCCAAGGCAACATAGATGTAAGTGTCAAAGAGAACCCCATCCAGTTTCCATTCGTATTAGAATATTTGCATATACTATAAGAATGTAGGTACTGTGTGTTTTCAATACCAAAAATATTGAAGTACGTTCCATACAAAATGTGATATCATTACTAAAGGTAGATGACCTGTTTCGGGTTTGATTTTTCATTTTTTCACCCTCACTGAAAGTATTTATCCTCCAAAACATTTGACTTACTAATTTTGAGTTAAATTGATGCACCTATTTCATTTGGATAGTAGAGAGCACTAAATGGCCAATATTACAGTGTGGTGGTTAATAATTAATTTGGCAAGACAGTTTCTGTTCATACAGAAAGCAAACATTTCCTTAGCTTTAAATGTTGCTGGAGTAATGAGAACAATATTTAAAGTTAAACTTTTCATCTTGTACCAAATCTCATTTGTGAATGAGAAGTGGGTGCATAAGGTGTTCTCATCTGTCACCCAACCTTTAAGATTAAGAATTATATTTTCAACCAGGGATACACACACAAGTTGGGGGGAGAGTCATGTTTTCTTTTTTTTTCCTTATTAGTGTCAAAATGAAACCATTTACTTAGACAACTGTCTTAAACCACCACACACTTAAACTTTGTTTGGGTGACAGGCAAGCTGGTCATAAACCCCAATACTAATTGGGGGTTTAATTTGTTATTTTGTAAATTAGGGTGATGGGCTTTCAATAAGCACCATACTATTAATTAGCTTGTGAGGAACTTAGATTTGTTTTCTTAAAACGTCCCCAAAGAAAAAACATCCCCATAAGGCTGTAAAAACATCCCCATAAAGCATTGGTATTCCGTACACCCACATAATACCACACACACACACAGCGACACATACATGTACACATGACTCGGTGTTTAATCCACTACTGGGGGGAACTTTTGGATTTCTCTCACCTCTCTCTTTCTCTCAGTGTGACAACTGGGAACTAGTTCACCAATACACTGTGCCCCAGTTGTAAATAGTCACACAGGACAAGAGGTTCCCAATTGGTGGGTTATTTGCCAAAATGTCCCTGTACGTTAAAAGTACAAACACGCCAGGTGCCACGCACACAAGAACACATCCCAGGCAGTTGAAGAAATCTATTTCGATTTTGGTCAAGTCAAGCTGTCTTAGATTGTCTTAGCTTCTGTATAGTTTGATTAGGGATCTGAGTAACCTTATAGATTGTACAGGCCATGTTTGTTTCCTAAGATGATATTCACCATAGTCTAGCATTACAGGATAAATCAACATTTACTTAGATTATCTGCCCCCCCCCCCTTAATTTTTTTACCCCCCCCCCCACCCCCCCCACCCGTAGATCATCTTACCTTCTGTATAGTTTGATATGGATCTTGATAACCGCCTACAGCCATGTTTGTTCCTATGATATTCACCAAAACCCAGCATTATTTTAAGTACTCGCAGTGTCGGCTCTGTAAATTTTAAGGACACGGACCCATGGTGAGAAAAAGGGAAAATGCATTAGCTCTTTCAATAGTTCACCATAAGTAGTGTGGGGTGACATTTCTCCATGCAATTTTGCTTTGCTGAGGTGGATAATACACACCTTCCAATGCCTTTCCCAGTCCATACACTCCTGACATGATGTCTTTCCTTTTGGTTTTCCTTTTAGTTTGAAACAAGTTTAGGTTGACTACATGGTGGCAGCTTTTGCTTGGTTTGCCACATTCGGATGGTGTTTTCAACACTCTGAGATGCCTTGTGGCAAGACATGGTGTAGGGCTTTAAGAGTTTTAATAAAATTGCTTGTGGATGGAGACACCACCTATAGCTTGATTTGCTTGCTTGACTACTAACAGTTTGATGACTAGCACTCTGTTGACTACTGGACCTGTTGACTACTATCCCCATTGACTATGTTTCTGGCACCCAGTTGACTACTGCGTCCCGTTGACTACCGCCCCTGTTGACTACCTGCGCCCTGTTGACTACCGGCACCCTGTTACTACCGGCACCCTGTTGACAACTGGAACGCTGTTGACTACTGGAACCCGTTTGACTACGTAGCACCCGTTGACTACTTGCACCCAGTTGCCACTGGCGCCCTGTTGACTACCTGCGCCCCATGTTGACTACCTGCGCCCTGTTGACTACCGTCACCCTGTTGACTACTCGCACCCTGTTGACTACTGGCATCCTGTTGACTACTGGCACCCTGTTGACTACTGGTACCCTGTTGACTACTGGTACCCTGTTGACTACTGGTACCCTGTTGACTACTGGTACCCTGTTGACTACTGGTACCCTGTTGACTACTGGTACCCTGTTGACTACTGGCACCGCTGTTACTAGTGGCACCCTGTTGCCTAGTGGTAACCAGTTGACTACTGGCCCCTGTTTGAGTATTCGGTGCCCTGTGATACTGCACCCTGATTGACTAGTGGCACCGTTGTTACTTCTAGCACCCTGTTGACAACCGGCACCATGTGGACTACCGGCACCCTGTTTTTGACTACCGGCACCCTGTTGACTACCGGTACCCTGTTGACTACCGGTACCCTGTTGACTACCGGTACCCTGTTGACTACCGGTACCCTGTTGACTACTGGCACCCTGTTGACTACTGGTACCCCGTTGACTACCCGCACCCTGTTGACTACTGGCACACGGTTGATACCCTACCCTGTAATACTTTACCCTGTTGGCTACTACCATTATTGGCAGCCACTGTTGACTGTTTACATCCCCCTCCGAGGATACCAGGGGAGAGTTTTCACTCCAGGTTTGAGTGGTCTGTAATGCCATGGTCTGCAAGGGAAGCAGGTTACACAATCTGTTTTTTTCGGAGGCCGGGGTTCGTATGGTAACAAAATTTGTTGGGTGGGTGTAGTTTGGGCTGGGCCAGATCAAGTTCGAATGGTTAGCGGGATATAAGCGTCACATAAGCCGCAAAAAAAACTAGAATTTGGCGGTTCGCGGCTTTCGTGCTCACTACATTCAAAGAATATAAGCTGTGGGCCACTCCATAAAAAAACTTAACATTTTAGTGACACATACACACACACATACATATCACAAAGTGGTCCTGCCAGCTATGCTGGCGGCCCACAAAAAAAGTTTTCAAACGAGTACTGCTTTAAAAAAATCCAGGTGATTGCGAAACCCAGGGACCACCTAGTTAAACTCTAATACAGAGTTTCCTAACCAATGATTATTTAATACACATACCTTCAACTGTTTTGCATAGAGTTCATGTTTGTCGGGTGCCACACCTATTTTGTCACCAATCAATTTCTTGACATCTTCTACAGAACATGTCTGTTTTACTCTCAAGCACTCCACAGTATTTAACGGTGTCTTCACAAACACCTGTATTTCATGGCCATGTCTGGAATAAATGTAACAACACAGATGTCCTATGTTAATTTTCTTATCACAACTAAGCTTAAGTAATATACAGCTAGGGTGTTTCTGAACCAATCCCACAATGCAATGTACTGTACAAAATGCATGTCAGTCCTTGGAGTTAAAAAGCGTTCCGTCATTAAAGGTGCAACGAGAGATTTTGATGCACCCAAATATTGTGTCATAATAGTAATTTCATATAGATTAGACACTCAATATATTTCTTAACCTTGTATTTGGCTACAGAAATGTCTTAAAAGAGAGGAAAAAGGTGATTTTGATTTGCTTATGTTTCAATATAAAACATAGGCTGAATTTTGTATTTGCTCCTATACGAAATTAGAAATTTTTTTTTTTTTTTTTTTTACCTGTATTTCATGGCCATGTCTGGAATAAATGTAACAACACAGATGTCCTATGTTAATTTTCTTATCACAACTAAGCTTAAGCAATATACAGCTAGGGTGTTTTTGAACCAATCCCATAATGCATTGCAATGAGCCTATATTGTACTGTACAAAATGCATGTCAGTCCTTGGAGTTAAAAAGTGTTCATTATCGGTCGCGTAGCGACAGTATATTACTTTTACTCGGGCCATTTTGGGGCCGTTTTTTGTTTGCGGATCTCCGTAAATGTCGGGCAATCTCGGCCGGTGAAAATGGTACGTGCAAATTACTGTCATGCTGGTGTTTGACCCCATAGAAATTGTCGGTGTAATTCTTTTGCTTAAAGTTTTTTTAGGTAAAAACCGTGTTTTTTGTAAAATTTGGTTTTATTTAAATGGAAAGTTTGGGGTTGTTTACTGGATTTTGAAGTATGTACGAGATCAGCTATCACTGCTTTAAAGATGTATCGGAAAATTGCAGTTTCTGGAGAGCGGATTTTGTTTAAAATCGCGTATATGTGTAGTGAAAATAAATATTGCTGCCAAAAAGGAAATTAGTGATGGTTGATTTCCCCCGATTCCCCTCGGGCGATTTGTAAGGTAGGGTAGTTGGGTAAGTACACCGGTGGTAATAGCGGGTAGTTCGAGGTTACTCTAACTGGACACTCCACATGCGCCCAGGCTATGACGTGTCAAGCTAAATAGCGGGGGTTACCTGGAAGAGCATTTTGACGAAATTAACCAATGATATCATTGTTGCAGAGTAGTTATTACGTGTTTACATTGAAAAATACCCAAAATGCGTTGCGGTAACACTAGCGAAACGTTACACAGCTAATTTGCGCCTGAAATGTTAACTTACTTCAGTGGCTCTGTCCATTGATTCATTAATAAAGGACCTGTTGATCTGGGTTCGAATTCCACTTTGGGCTGATTTTTTTTTGGGGGGGGGGTTATTTCTTTGTTTAATTGTATTTTTAGAAATTTTTATTGTTTGGGTGTAACAGAAATTTCTTTTTTCGCATATGACCATCACAAAAGTCATACATATAGGCCTAAAGTATAACAAAAGAAATTAACACAAATAGAAATGAATAAAATAACAAATGGAATGAAATAAAGAAAAAGATCAGTACAAATTAAAAATAAAAAATAAAGAAAACGAAAAATAATAAACAGATGAGAAAATAATAACAAATAATTTAAAAATTAAAAACCAAATCAAATCCGTGTACACTAGGCTTAGAATATCATTAAAATAAATCGTTAAAATAAAAAAAGAAATAATAACATAATTACATATATTTATATAGCGCCTTCCCCAAAAAAGGAATAGAAATGTAAAATGAATAAAATTAATGGAACCAAATAAATTTTTAAAAAATAGTACGAAATAAAAAGAAAACGACAAAATAATAAAAAGCCAAAATGGTAAGAAAAATAAAATTAACGGGAGGGTAATAAAAATATTTTAAAAATTAATAAAATCAAAGCCGTATACACAAAAATATTAATAATATAAATCGTTAAAATGAAAATAAACTTAAATAATTAACACTAAACAAAATAAAGATGACTAAATAAGTACACACTAAAAACACCAAGTCAACTATGCACCGACTAAAAATGGGGTCAAAATTATGACCACAAAAAGGGTCATTTCACACGTTTTTGACCAAAAAATTGGTCAACATTTAACCCCATTTTTAGTCGGTGCATAGTTGACTCAAAACGGGGTCAAAATGACCCTGTTGTTCAAAATATTTTTAGGGTGTAAAATAAAACAAAGTAATAAACACAAATACAAAATTACAAATACAATTATAAAAACCAAAAATTTTGAATAAATACATATACATTATAACTAAAAAATCGAAATGAAAAATATAATAGAAATAAAATCAACACTAAAATATTAATAAAGTAAATTGTTACAATAAAAATTTGAAATAAACAAATTAAAGGTGACTAAATAGGTAAAATAAAAACTAAATAATAAATAAGAAATGAACACATATACAATTACATTATTAAAAACAAAATAAACACTATGAATAAAATATATATACATTATAAATTAAAAATCAAAATAAACAAAAAAATATAATATAAATAAACAAAAACGAAAGGAATTGTTCGCGAATGAAATTGCATTATTGTAAACCCATGGCGTAACATTCCAAGCAATTGTCAAGAAAACTTACAGCTTCAATTCTGGACATCCATTCACCTTACAAACCTTGCATGTGTGTATATATCAGACCAAACTAGGGGCCACCACTAACAGCTACAACAGCACCACTGTAGAATTCTCTTACCATGCAGCACAATTTTTTTCCAAGTGTCATCTGCATCTGGAACACCCCTACCAGCTTTACTGGGTTCAGCTCAGTCACTGGAGATTTTCCGGAGTCGCCTGAAGGCACTCACACTCCTCTAGATAGCCACACGGACCTTCTTTTTACTTGCACCATTCTTTTATTCCTGCACACTTTGTTGATCTTTGTTCCTGTGACCAAGCACCCTTTTCACCGAGTACAACAATACTCTGAGTGATGTAATGATTGGAAGATACATAAGATAGATGCGTCCAACTCATTCCAGTCAACCTAAAAAACTTGCAAGTCGCCTGAACATGCAGTCATGGAATTACAATTCATCTTTGACATCAATTCAAACAATCTAAACAACTTGCAGGAAAATCCAGCCAACCTCTGTTATCAACAAATGGCTCAGAGCGACCGATAAGGTTCTGAACAGAAGCATCACAACCACCGCCAACATGAACCCACTGGCAACGCACAATTTACCAGCCTCCCCCCAACCAGTCCCCAACTAGCCAGCAAAACCTGAAACCTAGAAAGCCGAGAACCCCGAAATTCTAGTTAAGTTTAAGAATAACAAGACATTTCATGATCATGGTAAAAATCCTAATTACTAATGCTTTGTGGGCTCAAGTAAATGTAAAAGTCAGGGTGCTTATGTGGCACCATAGAGGACTGCCAAATCGTGTGAAACACATTTTTCAATGAGAATGAATTTGGCCATGAAGATGAGGTTAGAACGAGTTTGGGGTTTATTCCGTATTGAAATGCGTTTCACACGATTTGGCACTCCACAACTCTTGTGGTCATGAATAGTTTTTGGGTGATCACATGACCATATTGAGGTGAAGTTTACATAAAATGGTGCATTGTGGGATGGACTCAATACACTCTCTGACTAAATACTGTTTTGCTACCTCTGTGTAGTAATGTCAGTACAGAACCCTCAGATTTGTAAATCAATGCACTTCATGTCTATTTCAACCCATCTTGACAAATTTTGATCATTCATGAGAATAATTTCATTATTTTAATGAACTGAGCAAGAAATTAATGTTGT
>JAMKCH010000423.1:0-71379 GCA_023653785.1 Ophioderma brevispina
ACCCCATTTTTGGGCCACTTTAATTCTACACATTTTGTTAGAGGAGAGGCTCCAAGTTGTGTCAAAATACACTATAGCTACTATAGTATATTTACCCTAGGGTTGCATTTTGACCTTGGTCTACCTTAGTGTTATCTCTTTGTACATTTTCAAAGGTCATGTTTCATCTTATAGCAGGGGTGTCTATTTTTCCTCCTTGCCACATTTTATCCAAATTCTTCCCAAAAATTTAACATTGGTTCCAATTGCCTAACATCAAATTCTTCCCCAAATGACCATAGAGAGAAAACCTATTCCCCAACTTCAGGGACGAATAATGGAAGAATAGACACCCCTGTCTTATAGTGAACACAGTATAGCAGACTGCTACAATCAGCAGTCAGAACTGAAAACATATGGGATTTTGTGAAATACAGTCAATCAAATCAAGGCAATTCCAGAAAGGCAACAATATAAAGACAAGTTATGGAATATGAATCTACTCGTATGAACATTTTCTGAGGAACTTCGCTGATCTTTTAACACATGTGAAAGGAAGGAGTACGTATTTTTATAACAGAACACTAAAAAATTATGGCAGGTGTTTCATATAGAAGTCCCAAGTATGCAAATGAAGTGTTGCCATTTATTCTGTGAAGCGCTACTGCACATAAATTTCCAAATCAAACCACAAAACCCACTAACACAACCACCCACCCACACTCACAAGAGTAAAAACTGCAGTGGATTTTGTCCTATTTATTATATTGTTGTAAATTTACGTGCTGGAAATAATGTGCAAGGCTGAGCATTTAAATGCTTTTACCACAAAAATTATAATGAATATCTTGTTGACCCCATTATTGAAACTGGTGACAAAATGAAACTAATGACAAAATGAAAAAACAATTTTGCTGAGGGAGGGCGAGTTGTCCAAGTGGTTAATCTGCCGCCGTTCACCGATCAGGTCCATGGCCCATCCCTGGTTGTACTGTGGTTTTATGTGAATTTGTGATCCACACCAGCTCTCCACTTGCTCGTTTCCTGTGGGTGCTCTAGTTTCCTCATGTCACTAAAATCAATCTTCCCACAATTCTGTTCTGGAAATATTGTTTTATCTCTGATATATATACTAAGCGTCTAATTGGCACCCCTGAGCACAGTTAGGTTCTGTTTGGTTGATAAATTGCATGTTAAAAGAACTACTAATTTAACCCCTTTGGTAATACCAGCCAATTTGATTGGCTTATTACATCATATAATTACATGAAGTAATAACCAATCAAATATGGTAAGAAAGGCTTAAAGATGCATGCAGATAAAAGGAAACTCCCTCTCTCTATAGGTTACTCAGTGGTTATACCATGTTATCAACGACCAAATCGGAGATATTTAAGGGTGTAGACCACAGGAGTTTAATGGGTTGAATTGACTTGTTTGTTCTTATCCCTTTGAACAGGTGTCAAGAGCAATTTCACTTATAAGATGCTGGGCCCTAAAATGGGGAGAAAAATTATTTTTTGCTTGCATTGGATTATTATTTTTTTAATAATAAAATATTAAAATTTGAGCTTAAAATGTGGAATCAATGGAAATCACATGCGAACCGTTTTCCTATCCTCATACATGCTTTTCACCCATTAGAAAAGGCATTACTCTCACTTGCTGGTGTTGAATAGAAGAGCAAAATTCTGCATGAGTGAACCAATTGAAGTCCAATTTACCATGTATGATGTGCTCTCTTTCGGGCTGCTAGGTTTGCAATATTGTTTTCCCCAAAGAGAAAACTGATTGACCAGGCTGTGGGTTCCCCCTCTATTCCATAATTAATCCATTCTTGAAACAAACATTTGATTGCTTGCAGCTCCGGGGCTCAATATTCGGTTCTAGATTGAGATACTTGAACCAATTGTAAGTGTAGCGAAATACAGTTATCGCTGAAAAATCCATAATTGGTTACTCTCAGCAGACTGCATATAGCTGCAGTCACCGTGCTGTAACCCAATTTTCATGTGTGCCACTAGTACTTCATGCAAACTCTTTACCTTGGTCCCGGTACCGTCACTCCTCTTACTGTCGGGTACCCATGCTCGTTCGTAGGATCGCGAAAAAAGGCTGTTTTCCTCAATCAATTTCGCGAATTTTATTTTTCGCGATATCAGAAAAAAGGGTACTAAAAAAAAAAAAAAAAAAAATTATTTTTTTAATAATAAAATATTAAAATTTGAGCTTAAAATGTGGAATCAATGGAAATCACATGCGAACCGTTTTCCTATCCTCATACATGCTTTTCACCCATTAGAAAAGGCATTACTCTCACTTGCTGGTGTTGAATAGAAGAGCAAAATTCTGCATGAGTGAACCAATTGAAGTCCAATTTACCATGTATGATGTGCTCTCTTTCGGGCTGCTAGGTTTGCAATATTGTTTTCCCCAAAGAGAAAACTGATTGACCAGGCTGTGGGTTCCCCCTCTATTCCATAATTAATCCATTCTTGAAACAAACATTTGATTGCTTGCAGCTCCGGGGCTCAATATTCGGTTCTAGATTGAGATACTTGAACCAATTGTAAGTGTAGCGAAATACAGTAATTGCTGAAAAATCCATAATTGGTTACTCTCAGCAGACTGCAGTCACCGTGCTGTAACCCAATTTTCATGTATGCCACTTGTAATCATGCTAACTCTTTACCTTGGTATCATCATGGAGTTAGACTTATTAAAGACACTATCAGTGATTTGTTAAATCAGCAAATCGAAAAAATCATCAAAAATCAGATTTTTGCATGTATGTAACAAGTACAGGTATCATAACATACCCTGCAAATGATAAGACCAGAAGCAACCTAATAAGGACAGAATCAGATATTTTAGTCATTACTGTCCGAACGGACACTTACTACAACACGTAATTGAATGGAGAATCGTATTTTGGAACGCTGTCGTTTTCTTCCTTTTCTGTCAATTCTACAGCTGGAAAAGGTAACTTATGAAAATTCTACAGACTTATCCTTCACTTTGAAGCTATTCCTGCAAATTTCAAATATTTTTCAAATCATTGATAGTGTCTTTAACTCCATCATCATAGAGTGTTGAAGTGCACAAATATTCTAGCAAATAACTGTCCCCAAAGTACTATAATTCTTTCGCAAATGTTCTGTGTTGTATGCAACACTCATAGAATTCAAGCAGGCAAACAAATGTCTATTTGAAGAGACATGATGACATTTCCAGAAAGAAGCGCCCCCAATTTTGTTCAAAAACGGGGGTTTTTGCTATTTGAATTGACCATGTATTAGATCACACCTGAAGTGTGATAACCACATCTGCTGTCATTATGTATAAGATTGAATTGGTATTTTCTGTCGGGCATGACAGAGAAAAGAAAAATCAAAGCATGCATTTTCTATAGGGAAATTACATAGCAGGCAAGCTTCAAACATGGTTTGCTGTTTTCTTTTGTAATCTTATACACTAAACCTTCAAAACAGTGGGTGCCAAATTCAACGAGAACTCAACCGAATCAATTCTCAGTGATTCTCGTAGCATCAAGATATGAGCATCCATCAAGTTCTCCCATTGAATCGTTGTATTAAATGTTTCATTTCAAGTAATTTGATTTCGCAACTCACACGAAATTGCACCCTGAAAAAGTCTGTAGGTGGTACAAACCGATCCAGTGCAATTGAGAGAAATTTGTATTCTCACAAAAAATCTCCTATCACTTTAATTAGAAAAATACTCGTGTAAAAAAACATAATTTTTAGAAGTCATCACCATTCCATATTTGTATGAAAATTTCTTGTATTATTTTCATTGCCATATACACCCTCCACATTTATGATAAATAATATTACCCAAAAACCTTGACTTTATGATCAGCATTCCCATTTTCAAAATTTACAAGGACTTTATTAGCTAGTATCCAACTAATATTGTCAATCGGCAACATTTCGGGACAAGAATTTTTTTTTTGAAGACTAGGTATAAATTACAAAGCAGTGTAATAAAAATTTCTTGGCCAATATTTTATTAAAGATGCCTAAAAACGGAATTTGATCCGACTGACATAACAGAAAATAAATAAGCGGAAATGACAATAGTAAAACATCAAATAAGATGCAGAAAATGCCATCTCGAAAAGAGGAAGGAAATCGCCCCAACAGGTAAACATCATTGTTTAGTTACATGTATTAAGTTTGCCTTATGATCACAACACTGCCCTGATTGTTTTTAAAAGGTGCCTGTAATCAAAACAAACTTATTTACATGAACTCTTAAAGGAGCACTGCTCAATCCTCAGCCTAAAATCCACCCTTACCAACTTACCTTAAACATGCGGTTTGGTTATATCTGAAACCAGGCATTTTATCATCTCACCTATTTAAATGACTTCTTTTCAATTCATTAAAAATACAGTTGTTTACATTACCACCAATAACTTATTAATCAATGGGATTGTTTTAATTACTGCTCCCATTAAAAGGAGCATGTCAGAGTCCAGGGGAAATTTAGGATAGGACTTGAAGACATTATTATATTGGTAAAAGTGGTAATGTTTGCCACAGGGAATTTTCGCGCTTCTGGCAATTTTTAAACATTTTCACTTGTTTAAGTTCGCGTTTTTCAGCTATCCTACATAACCTTAACACAAAATAAAACATTTTCGCGAGTTTTGAATTTCACGTGTCAGAAGTACGCGAAAAAGCGCGAAAATTAATGTAGCGCGAAACATAGTTCATCTTGTACAGTACATGTATAAGGTCGAGCATTTTTGAAGGGGGCACCAATCAGATGCAGGTTTAGTTAGAGTTCTAGATTTCAATTGTCATCAAACACGTTTGTGGACAGAAAAGGCCGTGTTTATGTACATATTAACAAATACACTGGTCTATAGAAGAAATCTTGAAAAACACTCAGCTGTGGGATGTTATGTGCATTCTGATGACTTCTTGAGTGCTGCATATTATGTCATGGGAAACTGATCTACAAGTAGAAAATATAAGTTCACAATTGATATTCCGCCCCCACTTTCAATTTGCCGAAATGTTACAGATATGCACTGGTGCTGTAATGTTAACACCTCACAATGACAAGGTAACCACCACTGACAAACAAGTATCACATCATAATATTATACAGTCCGATTCTTCACTTTACATCATTTACTGGATACTTGTGTGTATACTCCAGGCTTAACTATGCAGTGAACTTCAAGCCAAGCTACGGTGTAACTGGGCTTCCATGTTGAAATAAAGTGTAATACATATATATCATAGTTTTGGGCACCACAACATTTTGTTTCTATATTGTCATACTTAGAAAGCCCAAATGCATACTTATGAGACATGTGCATATTTTCTGTTCATTGCATTTAGCAAGTGAAAACAACGACCGATGCCACATGCTGTCACTCAGACTCAAATATCTTTTACGCAAATTAGCAGTAGTCATCGGGATACTTTTTGTTGAATGTAGAAATCATTTTAGAGGCATGTTTTATTCCATTGTTTAATTTTTGCAAAAATTATTGCAGAAATTGGAACACACTGGAGAAATGCAACACTGATAACATAATGCATGAGGCATAGATTTTTATGTGTGTCTGTGTGTGTATGTGCTTGCACAGCAACCAGTACTTGTGGGGTACGAGTAATCGGTTACGGGCTTTAGCTATTCAATAATACATGCAATTCGATTCACCCAAATTTCTATGGAATAGGTCTCTATGGAGTCGCATGACTTTCAATCCTATGATTTGAACCAATGACTTTCAGTACCACAGACAAACTGTGAGTGGGCCATGTTCTCCATCTGAGGCTAAAGCTTTGTCACAATCATTAGGGATGAGTTTCTTTGCAAAATGCCATGTGTTTTCTTACCTTGTATTTGTTATATAAATGCAGCAGAGGTGTGGGGAATCTTGGACATGCTGATCCTGGAGAAAATAACAAGAGAAACGATAAACAGTGATGTTTAGAATACTAGCTAAGTCAAATTTACATTCATATTCAATTTCCTTCAATCGATAATAAGTAGACCCTACTTTGTAGCTCTGTTGGTTCAAAACTATGGAGAGACAGACAACATGAAAATGATCAATTGGTACTGGTATCATCTCATACAACCAGGCATTTCAACATAACACCACTTTCTTTCCTATGATAACATATTCAAGTTGCATTATCCTATACACAGGTATTAAATGTACCTGTGGAGCAGACGAGATTGCTTAGTTGTAAAACATACAATGAATGTAAGCACCGACACATGTTGTCACTGAGACTGAACCACTTGACAAAAGAAAGTTAACACACAACAATAATACCCTAATCCACCATCCACCATGTTAAGACTTTCTTCAAAATGTGACAACACATTACTATGAACAGGAATCTTTGTTTTTGTATCCAAATAATTTTTCTGCAAGCTTATCCAATATAGATTTGTAGTAGGTAGGCAGAGGTACCTACAGTGGAGGTCACACCACACAAATTCCATGGTAACAATACAGGCACCTGTAGATGAATGCTGTGACATGTAAGAATCCAACAGGTGGTTATTGCATTCATGGAATTTTTGGCTAGAGAACAGGCAAAACCAAGGTTATAGACTGGATAGCTAGCCCTTTATTGTGTAGTGTACCATTTTAGGTGCTGACATGTTGGCTTTTGTGTGCATTTACAATTACTGTGTGTGTATAGGGTGTTTGTTGCATGTGGTTTGTATGCTTTAAGGTGCTAAGATTTATGTGAGCAAGCTAGTGACTGACTTGGAACTGAGCAGCTTAAGACCGCGGTCACACAAGCAATATTTCGTCGTTGTGTCGTAATATTCTTATTGTGGTACTACTGTAATAATTATACGACGGTCCAAGTCATACGGTGAGATTATTGTAATCGTGTCGTAGACATTTCTGGACACACGAGCGCGAGGTCAACAACACGGTTCATTGCGTAAGCATGGAAACTACGAAATGCGGTCAAAATGAACTAAAATATTGCCATTAGCCCCATGGGAACTTGTTTTAAGGGGGATGGCTAATGACAATATTTTAGTTCATCCCATAGTGTAGTTATTATACTACAATTTGCTTTTTATCCCATCTCTCTGTACATTTTCAAAGGTCATGTTTCATCTTATAGCAGGGGTGTCTATTTTTCCTCCTTGCCACATTTTATCCAAATTCTTCCCAAAAATTTAACATTGGTTCCAATTGCCTAACATCAAATTCTTCCCCAAATGACCATAGAGAGAAAACCTATTCCCCAACTTCAGGGACGAATAATGGAAGAATAGACACCCCTGTCTTATAGTGAACACAGTATAGCAGACTGCTACAATCAGCAGTCAGAACTGAAAACATATGGGATTTTGTGAAATACAGTCAATCAAATCAAGGCAATTCCAGAAAGGCAACAATATAAAGACAAGTTATGGAATATGAATCTACTCGTATGAACATTTTCTGAGGAACTTCGCTGATCTTTTAACACATGTGAAAGGAAGGAGTACGTATTTTTATAACAGAACACTAAAAAATTATGGCAGGTGTTTCATATAGAAGTCCCAAGTATGCAAATGAAGTGTTGCCATTTATTCTGTGAAGCGCTACTGCACATAAATTTCCAAATCAAACCACAAAACCCACTAACACAACCACCCACCCACACTCACAAGAGTAAAAACTGCAGTGGATTTTGTCCTATTTATTATATTGTTGTAAATTTACGTGCTGGAAATAATGTGCAAGGCTGAGCATTTAAATGCTTTTACCACAAAAATTATAATGAATATCTTGTTGACCCCATTATTGAAACTGGTGACAAAATGAAACTAATGACAAAATGAAAAAACAATTTTGCTGAGGGAGGGCGAGTTGTCCAAGTGGTTAATCTGCCGCCGTTCACCGATCAGGTCCATGGCCCATCCCTGGTTGTACTGTGGTTTTATGTGAATTTGTGATCCACACCAGCTCTCCACTTGCTCGTTTCCTGTGGGTGCTCTAGTTTCCTCATGTCACTAAAATCAATCTTCCCACAATTCTGTTCTGGAAATATTGTTTTATCTCTGATATATATACTAAGCGTCTAATTGGCACCCCTGAGCACAGTTAGGTTCTGTTTGGTTGATAAATTGCATGTTAAAAGAACTACTAATTTAACCCCTTTGGTAATACCAGCCAATTTGATTGGCTTATTACATCATATAATTACATGAAGTAATAACCAATCAAATATGGTAAGAAAGGCTTAAAGATGCATGCAGATAAAAGGAAACTCCCTCTCTCTATAGGTTACTCAGTGGTTATACCATGTTATCAACGACCAAATCGGAGATATTTAAGGGTGTAGACCACAGGAGTTTAATGGGTTGAATTGACTTGTTTGTTCTTATCCCTTTGAACAGGTGTCAAGAGCAATTTCACTTATAAGATGCTGGGCCCTAAAATGGGGAGAAAAATTATTTTTTGCTTGCATTGGATTATTATTTTTTTAATAATAAAATATTAAAATTTGAGCTTAAAATGTGGAATCAATGGAAATCACATGCGAACCGTTTTCCTATCCTCATACATGCTTTTCACCCATTAGAAAAGGCATTACTCTCACTTGCTGGTGTTGAATAGAAGAGCAAAATTCTGCATGAGTGAACCAATTGAAGTCCAATTTACCATGTATGATGTGCTCTCTTTCGGGCTGCTAGGTTTGCAATATTGTTTTCCCCAAAGAGAAAACTGATTGACCAGGCTGTGGGTTCCCCCTCTATTCCATAATTAATCCATTCTTGAAACAAACATTTGATTGCTTGCAGCTCCGGGGCTCAATATTCGGTTCTAGATTGAGATACTTGAACCAATTGTAAGTGTAGCGAAATACAGTTATCGCTGAAAAATCCATAATTGGTTACTCTCAGCAGACTGCATATAGCTGCAGTCACCGTGCTGTAACCCAATTTTCATGTGTGCCACTAGTACTTCATGCAAACTCTTTACCTTGGTCCCGGTACCGTCACTCCTCTTACTGTCGGGTACCCATGCTCGTTCGTAGGATCGCGAAAAAAGGCTGTTTTCCTCAATCAATTTCGCGAATTTTATTTTTCGCGATATCAGAAAAAAGGGTACTAAAAAAAAAAAAAAAAAAAATTATTTTTTTAATAATAAAATATTAAAATTTGAGCTTAAAATGTGGAATCAATGGAAATCACATGCGAACCGTTTTCCTATCCTCATACATGCTTTTCACCCATTAGAAAAGGCATTACTCTCACTTGCTGGTGTTGAATAGAAGAGCAAAATTCTGCATGAGTGAACCAATTGAAGTCCAATTTACCATGTATGATGTGCTCTCTTTCGGGCTGCTAGGTTTGCAATATTGTTTTCCCCAAAGAGAAAACTGATTGACCAGGCTGTGGGTTCCCCCTCTATTCCATAATTAATCCATTCTTGAAACAAACATTTGATTGCTTGCAGCTCCGGGGCTCAATATTCGGTTCTAGATTGAGATACTTGAACCAATTGTAAGTGTAGCGAAATACAGTAATTGCTGAAAAATCCATAATTGGTTACTCTCAGCAGACTGCAGTCACCGTGCTGTAACCCAATTTTCATGTATGCCACTTGTAATCATGCTAACTCTTTACCTTGGTATCATCATGGAGTTAGACTTATTAAAGACACTATCAGTGATTTGTTAAATCAGCAAATCGAAAAAATCATCAAAAATCAGATTTTTGCATGTATGTAACAAGTACAGGTATCATAACATACCCTGCAAATGATAAGACCAGAAGCAACCTAATAAGGACAGAATCAGATATTTTAGTCATTACTGTCCGAACGGACACTTACTACAACACGTAATTGAATGGAGAATCGTATTTTGGAACGCTGTCGTTTTCTTCCTTTTCTGTCAATTCTACAGCTGGAAAAGGTAACTTATGAAAATTCTACAGACTTATCCTTCACTTTGAAGCTATTCCTGCAAATTTCAAATATTTTTCAAATCATTGATAGTGTCTTTAACTCCATCATCATAGAGTGTTGAAGTGCACAAATATTCTAGCAAATAACTGTCCCCAAAGTACTATAATTCTTTCGCAAATGTTCTGTGTTGTATGCAACACTCATAGAATTCAAGCAGGCAAACAAATGTCTATTTGAAGAGACATGATGACATTTCCAGAAAGAAGCGCCCCCAATTTTGTTCAAACCCGGGGTTTTTGCATATTTGGAATGCTTACCGATGTATTAGATCACACCTGAAGTGAATAAGCCAAATATGCTGTCATTATGTAATAAGATGACTTGGTATTTTCTGTCGGGCATGACAGAAAATCAAAGCATGCTTTTCTATAGGGACGATTACGATAGCAGGCAAGTTCAAAACATGGTTTGCTGTTTTCTTTTGTACTCGTTTATACAATAAACCTTCAAAAAGTTCTCGGTAGGTGGTCTACAACCGATCCAGTGCAATTTGAGAGAAATTTGTATTCTCAAAAAAATCTCCTGTCACTTTAATTAGAAAAATACTATGTGTAAAAAACATAATTTTTAGAAGTCATCACCATCTCCATATTTGTATGAAAATTTCTTGTATTATTTTCAGTTGCCCTCCACATTTATGATAAATAAAATAATATTACCCAAAAACCTTGACTTTATGTATCCAGCATTCCCATTTTCCAAAATTTACAAGGACTTTATTAGCTAGTATCCAACTAATATTGTCAACTTGCCAACATTTCTGACAAGAATTGCCAGACTAGGTATAAATTTACAAGCAGTTTAATAAATAATTTCTTGGCAAATATTTTATTAAAGATTGCTTTAAAAACACAGAATTTGATCCGACTGACATAACCAGAAGATAAACAAGGTGAACTCGTATTTACGCGATGCGTAAAATATGTCCCCGCCGAATGTTGCGATCACTAACATGTGATAAATGCAACTTCAACACCCTACCCCCAAAAAAAAAAAAAAAAAAAAGAAAAGGGTGATAAATTAAAAATCATTCATGATTTCGCGAAAAAAGGGGGTATATTTTAGCCATAAAAATTCGCGATTTTGCACAAAAAAGGGGTATTTTTTTAAACCAAGATATACGAAAAGGGGAGTGTTTTCAATTCCTACGAACGAGCATGGGTACCCGACAATAAGAGAAGTGACGGTACCGGGACCTTGGTATCATCATGGAGTTAGACGTATTTATTATAACTCCATCATCATAGAGTGTTGAAGTGCACAAATATTCTAGCAAATAACTGTCCCCAAAGTACTATAATTCTTTCGCAAATGTTCTGTGTTGTATGCAAGCAGGCAAACAAATGTCTATTTGAAGAGACATGATGACATTTCCAGAAAGAAGCACCCCCAATTTTTTTCAAACCCGGGGTTTTTGCATATTTGGAATGCTTACCGATGTATTAGATCACACCTGAAGTGAATAAGCCAAATATGCTGTCATTATGTAATAAGATGACTTGGTATTTTCTGTCGGGCATGACAGAAAATCAAAGCATGCTTTTCTATAGGGACGATTACGATAGCAGGCAAGTTCAAAACATGGTTTGCTGTTTTCTTTTGTACTCGTTTATACAATAAACCTTCAAAAAGTTCTCGGTAGGTGGTCTACAACCGATCCAGTGCAATTTGAGAGAAATTTGTATTCTCAAAAAAATCTCCTGTCACTTTAATTAGAAAAATACTATGTGTAAAAAACATAATTTTTAGAAGTCATCACCATCTCCATATTTGTATGAAAATTTCTTGTATTATTTTCAGTTGCCCTCCACATTTATGATAAATAAAATAATATTACCCAAAAACCTTGACTTTATGTATCCAGCATTCCCATTTTCCAAAATTTACAAGGAAAAAAAAAAAAAAAAAAAAATAATATTGTCAACTTGCCAACATTTCTGACAAGAATTGCCAGACTAGGTATAAATTTACAAGCAGTTTAATAAATAATTTCTTGGTAAATATTTTATTAAAGATTGCTTTAAAAACACAGAATTTGATCCGACTGACATAACCAGAAGATAAATAAGAGGAAATGACAATAGTAAAACATCAAATAAGATGCAGAAAATGCCATCTCGAAAAGAGGAAGGAAATCGCCCCAACAGGTAAACATCATTGTTTAGTTACATGTATTAAGTTTGCCTTATGATCACAACACTGCCCTGATTGTTTTTAAAAGGTGCCTGTAATCAAAACAAACTTATTTACATGAACTCTTAAAGGAGCACTGCTCAATCCTCAGCCTAAACTCCACCCTACCACTTACCCCTTTAAACCTGAGGTTTGGTATTATAAACCATGTATTTTTCTCATCTCACCTAGATTTTAAATGACTTCTTTTCAATTCATTATAAAAGGTTGTTTACAGACACCGATAATTTGTAGATTAATTAATGGGCTAGTTTAATTACTGCTCACATTAAAAGGGTATGTCAGAGTCAGGGAAAATTTACGAATTAAAGACCCATTATGTTGGCAAAAGCCATTGCAATGAAACACAAAATGTATAAAAGAGGTAATTTTCGCGCGTGTAATTTTTTGCGCTTCTGCAATTTTTAGCATTTTCACTTGTTCTTAATTTCCTTTTTTTCAGCTATCCTTCATAGACTTAAACACAAAACAAACATTTTCGCGTGTTCTGAATTTCGCGCTTGTTCAGAAGTACGCAAAAAGCGCGGAAAATTAATGTAGCACAAATATTTCCACTTTTACGGTACATTGTAATCAGGTGGAGCGCCTTTGAACATGGGCACCAATCAATGCAGGTAGAATTCTAGATTTCAATGTCATCACCCGGGGGGGGGGCACTTTTTTTCAGGTAGGGATGTGCGGCCCCGATTTCCGAACTTGGGGGCTTGGGAACAGATTTTGTCTCCGAAAGTAGGGGCTTGGGAACTGAAATTTTGAGGAATTTGCAGGCTTGGAAGCTGAAATTTGGCTAAAATTTGGCTTCTGAGGCAAAAATGCTTCAACTGGGGGGTCTTGGGAACGGCTGGAGAGACGCGAAAAGGGGGTCTTAACGGCAGCACATACCCATACCACTTTCCAATGTCAGTGCCCCCCGGGTGTCATCAATACGTTTTACACATAAAGGCCGCTTTACGTGCTACATGTTAACATATACACATGGTCTTTCAAAGAAATCCTGAAAAACACTCAGCTGTGGGATGCGTATGTGCATTCTGATGACTTCTTGAGTGCTGCATATTATGTCATGGGAAACTGATCTACAAGTAGAAAATATAAGTTCACAATTGATATTCCGCCCCCACTTTCAATTTGCCGAAATGTTACAGATATGCACTGGTGCTGTAATGTTAACACCTCACAATGACAAGGTAACCACCACTGACAAACAAGTATCACATCATAATATTATACAGTCCGATTCTTCACTTTACATCATTTACTGGATACTTGTGTGTATACTCCAGGCTTAACTATGCAGTGAACTTCAAGCCAAGCTACGGTGTAACTGGGCTTCCATGTTGAAATAAAGTGTAATACATATATATCATAGTTTTGGGCACCACAACATTTTGTTTCTATATTGTCATACTTAGAAAGCCCAAATGCATACTTATGAGACATGTGCATATTTTCTGTTCATTGCATTTAGCAAGTGAAAACAACGACCGATGCCACATGCTGTCACTCAGACTCAAATATCTTTTACGCAAATTAGCAGTAGTCATCGGGATACTTTTTGTTGAATGTAGAAATCATTTTAGAGGCATGTTTTATTCCATTGTTTAATTTTTGCAAAAATTATTGCAGAAATTGGAACACACTGGAGAAATGCAACACTGATAACATAATGCATGAGGCATAGATTTTTATGTGTGTCTGTGTGTGTATGTGCTTGCACAGCAACCAGTACTTGTGGGGTACGAGTAATCGGTTACGGGCTTTAGCTATTCAATAATACATGCAATTCGATTCACCCAAATTTCTATGGAATAGGTCTCTATGGAGTCGCATGACTTTCAATCCTATGATTTGAACCAATGACTTTCAGTACCACAGACAAACTGTGAGTGGGCCATGTTCTCCATCTGAGGCTAAAGCTTTGTCACAATCATTAGGGATGAGTTTCTTTGCAAAATGCCATGTGTTTTCTTACCTTGTATTTGTTATATAAATGCAGCAGAGGTGTGGGGAATCTTGGACATGCTGATCCTGGAGAAAATAACAAGAGAAAGATAAACCTTGATGTTAGAATACTAGCTAAGTCAAATTTACAGTCATATTCAATTCCTTTCAATCGATAATAAGTAGACCCTACTTTGTAGCTCTGTTGGTTCAAAACTATGGAGAGACAGACAACATGAAAATGATCAATTGGTACTGGTATCATCTCATACAACCAGGCATTTCAACATAACACCACTTTCTTTCCTATGATAACATATTCAAGTTGCATTATCCTATACACAGGTATTAAATGTACCTGTGGAGCAGACGAGATTGCTTAGTTGTAAAACATACAATGAATGTAAGCACCGACACATGTTGTCACTGAGACTGAACCACTTGACAAAAGAAAGTTAACACACAACAATAATACCCTAATCCACCATCCACCATGTTAAGACTTTCTTCAAAATGTGACAACACATTACTATGAACAGGAATCTTTGTTTTTGTATCCAAATAATTTTTCTGCAAGCTTATCCAATATAGATTTGTAGTAGGTAGGCAGAGGTACCTACAGTGGAGGTCACACCACACAAATTCCATGGTAACAATACAGGCACCTGTAGATGAATGCTGTGACATGTAAGAATCCAACAGGTGGTTATTGCATTCATGGAATTTTTGGCTAGAGAACAGGCAAAACCAAGGTTATAGACTGGATAGCTAGCCCTTTATTGTGTAGTGTACCATTTTAGGTGCTGACATGTTGGCTTTTGTGTGCATTTACAATTACTGTGTGTGTATAGGGTGTTTTGTTGCATGTGGTTTGTATGCTTTAAGGTGCTAAGATTTATGTGAGCAAGCTAGTGACTGACTTGGAACTGAGCAGCTTAAGACCGCGGTCACACAAGCAATATTTCGTCGTTGTGTCGTAATATTCTTATTGTGGTACTACTGTAATAATTATACGACGGTCCAAGTCATACGGTGAGATTATTGTAATCGTGTCGTAGACATTTCTGGACACACGAGCGCGAGGTCAACAACACGGTTCATTGCGTAAGCATGGAAACTACGAAATGCGGTCAAAATGAACTAAAATATTGCCATTAGCCCCATGGGAACTTGTTTTAAGGGGGATGGCTAATGACAATATTTTAGTTCATCCCATAGTGTAGTTATTATACTACAATTTGCTTTTTATCCCATCTCTCTAGGATAAATCGTTTTTGAGAAATCCTGTTTGCAGTGATGCCATATCGTTAAAATTGACTTTTTAGATATAGGTTATTAAGTCTAGAAACACTGTTTTTTAATTTTTTGTATGTTTTAGAAACACGGTTTTACTTTCACTATGAATTAGAAAAGTAGTGCTTAAATTTTAAAAGATAACTGTGAAAATTAGAGCTCAAAGGGTAAATTATTTTTTGAGATATAGATTTTTAAAGTGGAAAAAACTAAATATCGCAGCTTGAAAAACAATAAAATACATAAGATGTTTAAAACAAAAGAAAACATAAGAAATTCCAATTCACGAAGTTCAATTTTTGACCATAACTTTTGAACGGAAGCTCCGATTTTTGTCGAACAAAAAGCAATAGAAAGGTAATTTTTTCCTTGATTTAAATGTGTAGATTTCATTTTTAGCCCTTCCAATGATATATTCCCCCTTAAGTTGCGGTCACACGCAGCCTTTATTGTAGTACTACTGTAGTACTATTGTAGTAAACTACGAAAAAAAGCCTTGTGTGACCCCGGTCTAAGTATCATGGGTAAGGAGTATTTTCACCTGTAGCCTACGACCCTAAACTCTCAGCCCACAGAAGATGCCCATCCTAAATACATGGATTTGCCATATCAAATATTTCCTACTATAGTCAGTTGAGATGAGAGTGTGTGGTAAGGATGAGATGACAGATGCTATAGTCGCCGTCATAATTTCTGAAACAAATGGCACGCGCGCGTCTGATGAATTGCGTACTGGATTCCCGTTGTCAAGCGTTCGTCACACACTTCCGGGTTTACGCGCGAGTAGCCAGAATTTTGTTTCAGAATTAATGACGAACACTATACAATACACATTTCAACACAAATAAACAATAAAACTCAACTTGTATGCAGTCTACTAATCAACTAACCTTACTTTTGAATATTGTCCACAGTAAAATTTGAATTCCTACCAATCATAATGAAATTAATAACCATTAACATTTCCCATCAAGAATTATGAAATAACTTATTAATATCACTGGCTGTTCTACCTCTGCATAATGCCACGCTGCAATCATATAACATGTCAGCGTACTATGGAGTCTATACAATCAACCCAATATGGTAAATTCATTTTAATAAAAAATAGATGTTTTAAGTTGAGATCCCATGGTGGGTTTGATTTGCACAATACCTGCAATTTGCAGAGCACATAAAAAGTTACCGCTCCATACCAATTTAATTCTGTGCGTTTGAATCTACAGACTCACATGAAGGTAATTATCGAAATATTGTGGAATATAGAAATATGGCAACGTGGGAATATAGATTTACACTTGGCAAATTTACTTAATTTCATGCGAGAAAAAACGTCAAGGGATCTAAGGTATGTGTGCGATGATAGAAACTGTTCATCGTGTTGGTTCCCTTGGAAAGTTCATGCAAGTGCTTTATTGTACATATTGATTTTGAATATGAAGGGATCATGTCTTGAGGACCATCCCAAGACATTTTTGGGAACTATTGGGTGTTTTGGAGCATCCTTTGTAAGGCCGAGTATTATATGTTTAACTACCCCTTTTATGAGATGGCTTTAATTTTTCTTTTTCAACATTTCAGTTATACCTTTAGCAAAAGAATGCTTCAGAAGCTGAGATGCTGGTTTGTTCAAGAGGTAGGCCTACTTATAAACCGGTTTTGCAATAATTAGGGGGGCCTATGTGACAGAAGTAGAACATAATAAAGGCTTTTTTCCAGACACAATGTACTATAAAACATGGTAAAATATGGATATTTTCACCTATATTTGGATACAAAATGCAAAGCCCTTTTTTCTGATTTTTCAACAAGGGGGTTCTCTAACTACCAGTGTCACTTGCTTTCACGATCCACCTTTCCTTCACTCTCCGGTCTCCGCACAATTAGACCTCTAATGACCTTTGACCTTGGTGTGACCATTGACCTTGGTGTGTGACCTTTAACCCTACCATGACATGCACGTCTCTATGGTGCACCTACGACCTGAGTATAATGGCATGTAAAGTTAGTGTCGGAATTTAAAAAGTTAACTGAAACTAACGCATACACATACGCTGCACATACAGACGGACATACAGAATTTGGATTAGTGCCGCCTCCTCCCTTCACTAGTGCAGGCGACACAAAAACCTGGATGCTAAACCTTTTCTTACTCTGCCTAATGTCAGATGTATGAATATTCATGTACACATTATGCCTTATTTTATTACTGATTTCATTGTATTCGTACAAGCTATTTTCATAAGCTGTGTTCTTCGGTGCTGTTAAAACAAAACCGGTTTTCTGTTCCCGAATTGTCAAAGCGTATGTTTGAGTCGCTCCCTTCTCATGTACTTGTGCAGTTCCTAATCATGTGAGCCTTGAGCCTTTGGTGAACAGTAAATAATGATGGTTGCCTTGAGTTCATTGTATTCACGTATTGCTATTTCATATTTTATGAAGCAGACAGTTTCATTTCAATAGGCCACTTGTTTTCTCTTGTGCGGGACATTGAGCAGACGTTAATCTAAATTTATTTAAATTAACCAAAAAGTCAATCCAAAGTTACCCTTTGTTTGAGTGTGTGTGTGTGTGTGTGTGTAAGCATAACAAGTCTTTCAGAATCAGACACTCTTTATTGCGTGTACTAATCCATAATTTTAAAGCTCGAAAGAGCGGGTTCCTTTAAATATTTGCAAGAATAAAAGACAAACTATATTACTCAAGACATGTTATCTCATGTCAATCTTATTTAGTGGTTCACGACTTGAGATTCCTCACAATTATCAGAAAATCCCTCCATACAAACCGCATGCCTGTCAACAAAACATTAAACAAATACAATATGATGTGCACTGTGGCGTGCCGTGTCCAATCAGACGAGAACTCAAATTCAGTTAGGCATACATTAAGAGAATGAAAACAACACATATCGGAGGCACTATCTCAAGAAACGGTGGCACACATACATGTACGCATGAAGATTCTCATGCTTGGTTTCATTATGACTTGCTATACTGTCTGTGAATTTCAAGTAAATCCAAGCCAAGGATATACTTTCAAATATTTCTGCATTAAGCGAGAAAAATAATATACTCTAAAAAATATTTTGCTGAAGTGTTATTCATCAGAATAAATTACAACTTTACAGCACAAAATATGTGTGTGCGCCACACTGACACTAAAATCTCTGGGGGGGGGATAAACCTTGGGTTGGAAAAAGCATGCAAATTTTGAATGTAATTTTTAAAAATATATATTATGACAAAATGCTTTGGGGTCATAACAAAACTCCCAACTAAACTTAATTATCTCTAATTCATCAATGTACAAGCAACAAAACGTTATGCCTTGTTTGCTTTTATACACTAATTTGTTATTGCTATAAATTGTTTGACATAATTAGAGTATTACAGTATTACAGTATTAAACAGAAAATCAATACATAGTTTACTTTTGCAACTATTAAATAAATTAAAAGATTAATTCTAACCTTCGACTGTAGTATTTTCGGTCTTACAACTATCAAAACGTGTGTTTTGTCTCACACTGACACTGACGCTGTCACCTTTTATTCATGGTTATGCAACCTTGGAAATGCATGCTGTCCGAGAGTTATGCACATTATATGCACGCCCATAAAAAGGCATAAATGCAGACACGACTGATATCACTCTCTGCTCAAAACAAAATGCAGTATATGCGTCACATTTAGATTAAAACAGCGTTACATCTAGGCCTACAACTTGTACTCGAACAATGATAATATCAGGGGGGTAGGACATGCCAACCTAACAACAACAGAATAACATCAACTTCGTGCGTAACCCGAGTGCTAGTCTTATTCAAAGACTTAATGGTAGGAGGGCGCTCTTACGCTTATCAAACGGTCACACACAGACTTGACTAAAGGCTATCCCTGGTCATGAATATTTAAATCTTAATGACCGTTATTGGAAATTGCACTGTTTTGCAGTGAGCTTAAATTATCATGATATTACTAAGATCTTTTGAACGAAGGTTTTTAAGAGCTGATTTTGAAATGTCACTTGAGACAGAGACTGCCATATCCCCATTGCCTAAATCGAGTCGATCGTCCCCCCTCCCCAACTCTTGCATAGTCCAACTATAAATTAGAAGGTCAAAGTCAGATTAAAAGAAAACAAGATTTGCTGCTAGAGATTCATGCCTACAAAATGGGAGTATTATATTATTCTGATGTGAGAATTCGGACCACAGCAAGTATGGATTTGTTCCGAGTTAATTAAAATTATGGTAATTCATCTTAATTACTTCTATTGACCTGTGCAAAATGATACCGATGTGCTTTACTTGGTCTTCATCTGGTAAAATTTTGACCAGTCAAATGTAAATACCCTGATCTGACATGTGTGTGGTTACTCTAATGACAGTATGGCCCGAGTTTAGTTCGATTACATATACAAAATGACTGGTAATTTCAATGTTTACAAACGTAATTCCTAATTGAGTTAAACACCTGCAAAGTGATAAATTAACATGTAAATCAATACTCGCTGTACATTTCATGGACCTAATGGTGCAGAAAGCAGCCGAGTTATGAGAAATGAAAATTTTATGGGTGTTTGAATTGATTAATGTCTGTGTCAAATCTATCGGAATTGTGCATCGTAGGGGAAGCGCAATGATTGCTGAACATGCTTAAATACAGAAAGGCACATTTTCGGTCCCTCGTATGGCAATGGAGTACAATTGATTGGTTTTGATGATTATATTAAGAATGCATGCAGTCAATGTTTCCCATTTTCAGTTTTATTTTAACATATCACAACTTGATTGATTTGATGGGGCAATATTCCTTTTTTCCAAATTATGTTTATTCCAAAATTTTGCTCATATATCAGCATGTCAGTGCAGGTGCGATATTAGTGGCTAAGTACTTCTCTGAGACTAAGTGCAGTAAGGTCTTAGACTGTCAAATTCGTTTTTAAGTCCTACTTAAATTGTAGGCTCATATCGTTGGGTTCTTGTATGATATCGCCATCACGATACGGAAAAATTTATTGCAATATTATCGTTGATTGCGATATCGCCCATGCTTATTTTTATTGGATAAAATCAAATTTGCATAAGATCACATAGTCAGGGGGACAAGAATGTGATCACAATATGCCCCTTTTAAATTTAAGAAACGATTTTACAATATTTTGAAAAGTGAACCATCTTTATACCAAAATTAGCATAAAAAGACCAATATATTTAAGGTACATTGCTATATATATGGATATTTGTTTTCAAAAACCCTCCCTGGTACACCCCAAAAAAAATTACCGTATTGTTCCTAATAAAGGCCCCTGGGGCGGTGCATTTTTCAAAAGGGGGGGGGTGTTTATTACAGTCAAAAATGGAAAGTCAAAAATCCCCACAAAAATCATCCTACACAGTTTGGCGATCCTCTTTTTGTGTATCTATGTGTGCCAGTTACCGTAAGTGATGGAGCAGAAGCAGAAAGCATTGATGATAACAGCGATTATGATACAGATTATGACAGTCCCGGCCATTAAATCACATGATTTGGGTAAGCTTAACTCATTTTCTTGAATTGTTTTATCCAAAATTCGTAAGGGGGGGGGACAACACGGAATAATGGGAATGTACACATCACAACAGTTAAGTGTATAGTCCAGCTTGTAAAGAATGCAACTAGAAATTAAAATGTTATTTTTATAACAAAAATAACCTTCACACTGCATTGGTTCTAATTAATATTTGCCATTAATTACTATACATTTCACTACAGGTTCTATTAACTACAAGTGGATCCTTTCAATTTCCACTGACTTTAATGGATTGAATTGGCTATAATACACTATTGCCTCAACAGTAATCTAACAACCCATTCTACAGCTCATTGTGTATTTGACTATCAAAGAGCTTTTCATTTCCGTACAGCCAATAAAGCAAGCGACTTCTTTTCATCTGTCTATTAAAATACAAAATCGGTACTGCTCATTATGCATCTGATGTGCAATACTGCAGTGCGAGTAGCGCGTACCGCCCAACACTGAACAATACACAAAAATATTGAGCAACTGCTCAAGCAAATAATCTCTTTTTTTAGTTTTGAAGCCATTTTAGAACTATTTTTGTCAAGTTAGCCTCCTCTTGCATAATAATATTGGATGACTTTTTCGGTTGATAACAGAAAATATCGCCCTCGCCAAGAAAATATCAGGCTTGTCTTCGACTCGCCTGATATTTGATCTAGACTCGGGCGATTTCTGTTATCAACCTCAGCCATCGAATATTATATAAATATTGTACCAAATGTTTTTTGAAGTACTAGATTTATAGGTCAAAAATAGTTAAAATTGTTTGAAAAACTCCCCAATGCAGTGAACTTTAATTCACTCACTGTATATTCATTAAAGTGATAAAAAGAAGTGATGAGATGCAGTAATTACCAGTAGATAACTAAATAGTCCATCTTGTGTTTTGAAAATAAAAGGATGCCATCAACTATGATGTATGGTGGCATCAGGGGAGGGGTAGGACATGCCAACCTAACAGCAACAGAACAGCATCAACTTCCGGCGTAACCCGAGTGCTAGTCTTATTCAAGACTTAACGGTAGGAGGGCGCTCTTACGCATATCGAACGGTCACACACAGACTTGACTTAAAGGGGGATGGCCCGATTTAAGGATATGGAGTTTTCATCTTGATAGATTGGCCTTCACCCAAAAACCCCACCTGTAAAGTTTCGCGCCGATATTTCAATGCGTTTTCATGTGAGAGCAGGTCAATATGGTCTAGGTACTTCCTATAAACTAGTGGAGTAGGTCCTTAGCTGTCAAATTTGCTAAGTCTACTTATATCGTACCTCATATCATTGAGTTTCTTGTATGATATCGCCATCACAATATGGAAAAATTTATCGCAATATTGTCGTTGATCGTGATAACCTCCCATGCTTATTTTATTTATACATCGAATTCGCATATACGATTAAGTAACAATTTCAGGGGGACCAGACTTTTGGTCACAATATCCCCTTTAAATTTTTTATTTCAATTTAAGAAATAGTTTCTGCAAAGTTGCCTGAATTTTGTTCCTATTTTCCAACAATTTTATAATATTTTGACAAGGTACCCATCATTCTTTATACCAAATTGGGCATTAAAAAACAATTATTTAAGGTACATTGCTATTTCTATGTGTATATTTTGGTTTCAGAAAACCCTCCCTGTACCCGCCAACCCCCCGCCCCCCCTTTAAAAAAATTCACTTGATGTACCCATTGCAACTGTTTAAGCGGCAGTGTGAAACCTTGAGTTCCGCTCCGAGTATCTATTTGGTTTGTAACTTTACCTTTTGCAATATTATTATTGTATGTACAAGTATAACATTTATAGAAAGAAAATTTGACATGAACCCGATGATGGCACCAGATTAATGTAAAACTTTTTTATTATTTTGATGTTTTAGAAAAATAACTAAAAACACGATTTTTTTGCCCGCCCGCAAAATTATTCAGAACAGCATAACAAAAACAATTTTGAATTTTCATTATTCTTATGTTATTTTTTTAGAAACAAGACAAATTTGTCTAGGGAGGTTTTTTTCATTTTTTTAAAATAGAGCTTACTTTTCGAAATATAAGGACAATGTCAAAAAAGTGTGATTTTTACTTTTCTTTTCTTTTTCCAGAATTTGAGTACATATTGGAGACTTCTTTTAGTTAGAAATCGAAAAATGAAAAATTGAGAAACCGTCCCTGGAGAAGAACAATTGCTATCGTAGGAACGTTTAAACTACCTTTTACTTTTTCGTATTTTTGGAGTTCATCTTGTCTGAACATTTGCAAATTGCGAAAATTGAACTTGAAAAATCCTGTTTTAGTAAAAAGGTGACTTTTCACGCATTCTCAAGCTTCGCTTTCTCAAATAACTTTTATCTTTGAACTTCAAAATGAAGTTTTGTGGGCAAAGTGATCTCATACATCTTTAGCATATGGAATCAACATATTTTTGTCTCGAACTCCAGAAATTAGAAGAAAGTGAAATTTCATCTTGTCTAAATTAGCGCTTTGTTTCCAATTTTTCAAATATTATTTTTCGTTTTCCAAGATGCGTTCGCGCAAAAGTACATTTAAAACACGCTCAAAGCTTCATACGCGCAAATATTCACATTCACGCGCGCGAACGCGATGGTGCGCACTTGCGCCTGAAACGGCGTGAATTGCTTAAATTCCCGCCGTTTAGACCAAGCGTTTTTTGTGACTGTTAAATGTGTCAAATAGCTGTTTTAATCGGCAAAAAATAAGCTCAAGATTGTCTGCATTGAATAACCTTTGTTGTTAACTATAGAACACAGTTGATGTTAAAAAATGGTGCAAAATCAGAAATTTCGTGTAAAAACAAAAGCAAAAGCACTAGGTTTGACACTACCCTTAATGTGTAACAGTCCCTCTTTCAAAGATGCACCTAGAAATTACAATGTTCTTTTGATAACACAAATACCTTCAACCTGCATTGGTTCTAATTATAGTTGCATTAATTACTATACATTTCACTACCACAGGTTTCTATTAACTATTAACTACAGTGGATCCTTTCATTTCCACTGACTTTATGGATTGAATTTGGCTTATACCCTATTGCCTCAACAGTAATCTAACAACCCATTCTACAGCTCATTGTGTATTTGCTATCAAGACTTTTTCATTTTCCGTACAGCCAAAAACAGCGCCTTCTTTTCATCTGTCTATTAAATACAAAATCGGTACTCTGCTCATTAAGCATTGATTTGCAATACTGCCGTGCGAGTAGCGCGTACCGCCCAACACTTGAACATATCACAAAAATATTGAGTCACTGCCAAGCAAATCATCTCTTTGTTTTAGTTTTGAAGCCATTTAGACTATTTTTTGTCAAGTTAAAGCCTCCTCTTGCATAATATTATTGGATGACTTTTTCGCCGGTTTGAATAACAGAAAACTATCGCCCTCAACCAAGAAAATATCATCTTGTCTTCGACTCGCCTAGTATTTGATCTAGACTCTCTCGGGCGATTTCTGTTTATCCAAACTCAGCACTCGAATTTTAGATAAATATTGTAACCAAATGTTTTTTTGAAGTACTTATTTAAGGTCACTAAATAGTTAAAATTGGTTTGAAAAACTCCCAATGCAGTGAACTTTAATTCACCACTGTATATTCATTAAGTGATAAAAAGAGTGATGAGATGCAGTAATTACCAGTAGATAACTAAATAGTCCATCTTGTTGTTTTTGAAATAAAAGGATGCCATCAACCATGAATGTATGGTGTCATCAGGGGAGGGGGGGGGTAGGACATGCCCAACCTAACAGCAAAGAACAGCATCAACTTCCGGCTTAACCCGAGTGCTAGTCTTATTCAAGACTTAACGGTAGGAGGTCGCTCTTACGCATATCGAACGGTCACACACAGACTTGACTTAAGGCTAGGCCTGGTCACGAATATTTAAATCTAAATGACCGTTAATGGAAATTACACTATTTTGCAGCGGGGTTAATCCACTAACCCCGACGGATTTTGAAGGATTATCATGATATTACTAAGATGTATTGAATGAAGGCATAAAGTGATTTTGCAATGTCACTGGGACCGAGGCTGGCATACACGTAAGAATTCCATAAATGACCGTTTGGAAATCCCCAATGCCCAAATCGAGCAGATCATGTCCGACCCCCTCTGGTGGCATAGTGTGTTGTTACTTAATGTATTTACGTTAGCTGTTGAGAATATAGCCTCTAAAAGGATGTCTTCAAGACAAAAGGCAATTGGGTCACAAGAATTTCTTGGTTGCCATGGTAACTTTACAATAATACCACCATTCTCATTTCACCCCAAGATAAAATGCATTATTGTGGGTAAATTATCTAGAAATTGAATACAGTTGCCATTGTGTTTACATTTCAATGGCTAGTACATGTATTTAAAGTCTTGGACTGACGTCCAGCCCGTAACTAATTTTTAACAGGGAAACCTTTTAACTGTAAGCAGTTGATCGATTGACTATGATGGCTGTAAGCTTCAATTAAGCTACAAAATTTGTGAAGATACTTTGTAATCTCCAACATATCTCTATTTTACCTCTTCAAATACTCAAATGGCATTTGTGAGGTACATGGGTGTATTAATTGGCATTTTCTTGTTCAACTTCAAGTCAATATATAATAATTTACTACAGCAAACATACACTTTGCATAATGGAAACATAATCATGTAATTGTGAGAGCATGAATTCACCTTGTGTGAGACAGGTGTAAAAATAGCTCCTAAAAACGATGTTACTAATGCAAGCGTGTAACCAATTTTTGGTTAACCTTAACACAAGCATCATGAAACCTTTACTCAGGTCACTTACATCTACACAAAATGGTAGTCAATTACAAAAAACTTCTTGTGGCCAATTGCTTTACAAGATTTGACACATGGACTCATTCTGGACTTAATGTGAAGCAATTTTAGAGCAAAATCATATTTTAGAGGCTATGTGCAAAGGTTTCTGTCTAATTAATAAAAGGTTTTCATTTCTCTAAGGCTTTATCAAAACAATTTGACAAGATTTAGGTGACAATTATAATTTCAATTATTTACATACATAACAAGGCTGATGAAAAAACAATTTCCCAGGAACATAATCAAAATCCATCCAAGATTTGCCTTCAATCTTTTTTTTTGTATCTCTTATTAAAAGGACAAATATTTCCTTCCAAATACCAACATTTACATGGTTCCAAGGTTCTCCAATTTTTTTCTGGTATTACAAGCTACATAACTCTACGGTTTTCCTGTATTGAAATTGAAAAATCAAGATTTTTAACTTTGGTAAATATTTGTGAGTTTCTAAGCAGAATCAAAATTCTTTCATTTTTCCCCCAACCTGTGACAAAACTTTCACCCATCTTATCCGTATATCCTTTGCTATAAAACAATTGCCTGCATGCATAAAGACGTACCTGACCCACATTTCATATCAACTGGATCAGGTCACCCAAGTCCCTATAGGTCATCATGAAAGGTTTAATCAGTTTCTAGAATAGACTGCTTAAACAACACAAGGATTACATGCAGTAATCGCTCATCCACACCACAGACCTTGACCAGGCGGCATTACTAATCCCTACCTCCCACGACCCGCAGGCTACAAGAATTTTCAAGATGGCCGCCTTTCAAGATGGCACTGCTTGCCATTGAAGCGAGACCGCAAGATACTGTATGCGTATTTGAATTGGTGAACTTAAATGTCACTCGGGTGTGGGCAACCAGGCTAGAATTGTAGCTAGATTAGGGTTCATTATAGCAGGCTTGTTTGTACTGATGCATATTGATGTGGCAATTGGGATCTAGATAACTATAAAATGTTGGAACCAATTTGTAAAGCCCTTCCAAGTGCTACTTCACTGACTAAATGTCAGGGAACCCAAGAATTTCACATTTGGAATCCTTACAGCTTATACTGCACTGACTTCAGCAATCAAGTTAGTGAACCCTAATCCCGGGGGGGTTTCTCAACACTACGACCATACAAGGTACGTGCCACAGACACATGCCCATTTTTCAGGCTTCTGGTATATCAATGACCCTTTTTTTCTTGCTGCCATTTTGGTATAGCAATGGGTCGTTTTTTCAAAATTTTCTTAAATTTGTTGGAAAATTAGCCATATTTTCTCAATCGGAAACCAAAATTTTCTAAAAATTGTTGGAAAATTAGGCAAATTTCCTCAATCTTAAGCCAAAATTGTCCAAATTTTGCTTAACATGTCAAATTTTGTGGTGAAAATGGCAAATTTGGGTTAAATTTGGCCCAAAACTGCATTCTCTGGTATAGCTATGGGTCCTTTTTTTTGCAAAAAATGGTATAGCTATGGGTCCTACTTCCAGAGTCACGGAGGCACGGTCCCCTACCCAAACCAAAGTTGCGAACCCCCCCCCCCCCCCCGGGACCCTAATGTGACACAACCAAGAGAGCAAGTCGGATGTCCGAAATATTGGACTGGCTTAAGAGTTACCTCTACAGTGATGAGTTTTTTTCAATTGTTCGTGATTGTCAACATTTGCTCATACCCCTCATAACTCATACGAAGTGGAATTGTAAAGGGGTCAAAGTAAAATGTTTCATTTTTAGAAGGACTAGCAGTCAACATAAAATAGTCAAAAGTGAATACTGTCGATATGGCCACCTTTTCCCTTGATTCTATCACCATAATAATCCAATTTTTGAAGTGTGAAATCATTTTACATATCAACCAAGACACTAAAAGTAAAGATAAGACTACATTCATGCATACTAGCCGCATTCCCTTGTCACTGAATGAAACTGTCAGCCAACCTAAGACATGTATGTAGGCACTCTATTAATTTTATAATGTATAGTATTTCAACTGTTAAATTTTCCACAGCTTGTGTAATAGAATCAATGTCAAAACAGTACTTATTAGAATGTCAATCAAATACGTACATTAGGCCCATAGGACCATATGCTCCAACTACTCAATCTCCCAAGCAGTCAATATATGACCGTAGTGGGAAATACTTGTTTTGCCCAATTTAATGAATTCTGTTACAAGAACATTAGAAAGAGAAATGTATTCTTAAGATGTTAGAACTGGTTTAAGCGTTGTTATTAATGCAGTTAAACATGGCTTGCAGATGAGAAGATGAGAACATGGCTAGGTTTCAAGCATCCTTCTTTGCCCTTTTCTTATTGGCTTTCCTAACAGCATACTGTGTAGCCCCCCCCAATGGGAAATTTTTGTGTGGGGGGGTTATTTTCGCACTTTTCGCGGTCATGCAGCTTACCCCCCGCCAAAAAATGTTCTTTTTACATTGACGTTAATATATGTTTAACTTGAAGCCAATACAAATCCAATGAAATGTCCAAAACTGGTAAAATCGCAAAAATAACCCCGCAAAAAGATTCGCTATACAGTACATGTTTGGGTTGCAAGAGGTATTAGGTCACGTTCAAGTTGACACATGCTCGCATCCTCATCCGTACATGAGCTTAGCCTCAATTCTAGAGTAGTCCATGGTTTGTATGTACCTTCAGGCAATGGTCTTGGAATAAACAACAATGGCATAAATTAACAAGTCAAACTGTTCCAAGTTTTTTTTTAACAATCCATACACTCTCCTGAAAGACTGTTCAGCATTCTGCCATGCAGCTGAGTTTAGTCCAATCTGTGCTTGGTTATCCAGTTTTTCCTAAATCTGACGAAGTAGCTGTAAGGCAAATCTATCTTTCGTTTTCATGAACTGAATTGAACAATGAGTGTAGGCATATGTGTATGATTACAGCAAACTGTTCTTTCTTTGCCAAAATACTTGGACAAAAATGTAAAACATGCTGTACTGGGTTGGTATTCTGGAATGGATTATTGAATTGGTCAGACTGTATGACGGCTTTGAATTAAGGTGTTCGTTCGAGTTAGGTCAATTGTGTTTTTACTTGATATGAGAGCCTGGCGCGTGCACATACACCCCGTCAAGGACCGTCGGAAACAAAACTTGGCCGTTTTGTGGTAAAAGCAATAAGTTGGCATTTTGCAAAGCCCGATTCAATACTGTAACAAAGATTGATGGTTAACCATTAAAAACAGCACGTTTTTTGTTTATATCCTTGGGAATGAAATGGATTGAGGGCTTAACAAGCAATGTCTGTAAAAAAGGACAACGCCTCAGGATTTACCTGAAAACGTTATTTATTACAATTATTTACCTATGTCGCTATTTCTGCGCAGTGATGTCAGCTATTAAGGTGCGATATTGCGAGTGTATAGAAATGCTGTCTTGATCGAGACACAACTACGCCGTGTCATACGGAGGTCAACATTGTGCTTTAACACTGCTATCGTTATAAACTGGGCTGACGTAACTGCATGGAGATAGTGATATGGGACCATAGTTTGTGTTCTTTTAAAACTTCTGAGGCAATGACAAGTTACTATGCACAATGAGAAGGATGGTTGTACATAACTATGTATAGTTTTGTATTGGTAAAAGGGCACAGAGACCTGCTGGTTTATGTGCCTTAAAAAGCACTATATTAGTGTATTACTTATGATTTGCAGCCAATAAAAATATAACATTAGATTAGAACCTGAGATGAATACCTGGTACCGTTGGTTTTATTTATCTAAGGTAGGAACAAAAGCAAAGTTGCATTAAAAAATCAAATATAAATCCACATCACAGGTTTATCCACTGAGGCCAAGGGTTTGTAACCTCTGAGGCAATGACAGTTACTATGACATTGACAGGTGGTTGTACAATACACTATGGTATAGTTTTGTAAGTTGTAAGGGCACAGAGACCTGCGGGTTTATGTGCTATAAAAAGCACCTCTATTATTGGTATTACTATGATTGCAGCCAATAAAAATATAACAGTAGAACCTGAGATGAATAAACCGTTACCTGTTAGGTTTATTTATCTAAGGTAGAACAAAAGCAAAAGTTGATTTAAAAACAAATAATAAATCCACATCACAGGTTTATTTCCAATGAGGCCCATGGGTTTGCATGTAAGGAATAAAATAGGTAAAAGCAAAAAGGTGGGTAAAAATAAGAACCGTATGCCGCATGTGGCATACTGAATTATCAAGTAATAAACAAAGAGCGTTATTTAAGACTAACATCGCCCGTCTGTTTAGCCATTCTGTTTTGCCAGTTTTGTGCATCTGTTCCATACGTCTGCTAGACTTTCTGCCCGTCCATTACGTCCGTCCATTTGGCCCGTCTGTTTTGCCCGTCTGCATGTTTAGCCCGTCTGTTTGCATATTGGTCCCGGCTGTTTCAAGTCTGTTATGCGATTTTGTCACCAATACTTACCGTAAATTATTATGCACGACACCGACAAAGGGCAGTTGGACTCGGCAGGTGGATTAGTTAGTGGATTTATAATGAGCTTAGATTTTACTGTTACAGCTTGTACAGCTATGGGAGTGTATGCGGCATCGCATTCTGAGAAAACCACAACCTCTCGTATTTCTTAAATTATCTCTTGCGGTGTATGATCATCACTATATTTTAGGTTTCTATCATAATTTCAGTTACTTACGACGCAATATGATTCTGCACATCAGGATATCAGTTTCCGTTCTACCTTACCCATGCACGCTAATGGAATAGTCTTCTAACATGTGCTAATGAATAAATGGAGTAAGGTTAAACGTCATCAGTCGAGTCCAAGCAAAAATCTGCAACAAGGGGCGGAGCCAATTTGTAGACGGTGTAAATCGAGGCCCAATTAGGCGGGATTAACTTGTATTCATACATTGTAAGGCGGTATAACACACCACTGAGGTGACAAGTAGGCCCGAATTAGGTGCCAATTCCTTTTTTTCCTTAGAAAGCCTCGTTCCGCGAAAAATGCAGGACAACAATGAGAAAAGAACTACTCCGGGGAAAGCGGGGAGGGGGGACCAAAGACGGATCGCAAACAGGCAACTTTAAAAACTAAAAATCATTCCTTTCTTTGCACAAATCTCAAACAAAGATTCCGCTGCAATTATGGCCATACCTGTACATAATCGGCAGTCTAAATCAGATATTGTTCAAAAAACGGGCACATTGCACTTTCAAGAAGGATCTATTTTCAGTGCTGTATATCATGCCTACTGTTGACTTGCAATGACTTCTGACTTCAAGTTCATGGTTGCCATGCATGACCCCACTGTTTGTTTTGATAACCAAAGGAATGTCAACTCTCAGCAACCCATGGTTGACATTATTGCTATCATCATAACTGACTCTGTTCTATTGAACATGCACAGAAAGATAAAAATAATAATGTTCAGTTGTTCACTCTGCACTATTTCTGTACAACAAGATGCTTTTGTGCAATTTAATTCACATTGCAAACAATTGCACAACCAGTTTACCTCAATGAATGTTTCACCAAATATTTTTATCTTTCCTGCAAAAAAGTGAAAAGTTTGTATTTGTTGCCCAAATTTATGTTTAGGGTGACACTATTTGAAAATCAGAACACAATGCTCCCTGTATGGTGCAACAAAAGAGTTATTTAATGGATTCGCACCAGATAAGAATGATCAATAGTAACTCTGCATGTGAGATAGATGCTAACATGACTTCAGTTCATGTGAAAGCTGATATATTGATTTTCTAGACAAAAGGCCATATTGGCCAAAATGTTTAATTCTGACCAAAATAAGATTTTGGTATGAAAAATGATCCTTACAATGCAGTGAACATTGCTATAGTACATACTATCAAATAAATAATCATCTATAATATAATACGCCACATTTATCGGTCTGCCTGTCCGCCCTTTTTTATGGAGGCTACGGTCACAAAATTTGGAAGGTGGGTGGGTGTAGCTTGTGCCAAGCCGGGCCCAATCAAGTTCAATTGTTTAACTGATACGCACCCTATAAGCCGGGCTCCACAAAAAAATGGTTTTCAAACAAGTAGTGCTTTAAAAAAAGCCAGGTTATCGCGAAATAGTACTATAATCCTATGCCATCCATCCTCTAATGCAAACCAGATTTTTAAAGGATTTGCAACATGCTGGTAAACACGTCAGATTTTGAAAATGTTTATCTCCCATCGAAGTTGGTCTAAGCAAAGAATCTCATTCACCTACTGTACTCTGAGGCACATGTACCATGCAAAGAGGCATGAAATCGGACATTCTTATTCAGTGGGCGCGATTTATCATGTTAACAAGAAATTTGATTGGTTTAAGTCAAAGCTCCGCCCATCCAATACTGGGCAATAGATGGATAGTGCATCCAGCAATTACGCAGTGTAGCCTGACACGCACAAACGGCGTGTTTATACTACGTCTTGCATGTCATGTTGGTACGCAAATGCAATTTACGCACCGTGACGATCACTGCGCGATGACTTTGGTTCCTTGGGTTGAAACATTTGTTTTCAAGATGGGTGTAATTATTTAAATGAATAAAAAAGAATGATGTAAGAATATTTTTGACAATAAATTATGTCGATAAAAAGCAAAAATTACAGATTTCTAAATAAGAATGAGAATAAAAGATGAGATTTTTTGTTTTGGCTGCGCCGGCATCCACCACTCAAAATATTGAATGCCCATCCATTATGACACCATCTAAGATGGCCAAAACAAAAAATCTCATCTTTTATTCTTTAATTGTGCAATAGCATCAATAATATATCCTAGCAATGACAAACTTAGCATGATCTTAACCACAGATATCCCGACATCTTGTTTCACACACAGAAATAGCACACAGTAAAAGCAACTGAAGGGTTTCTCGTTTGCTGGCTGCAGGCTGCAGGCTAGCGGGTTGGCTAGCCTTCTCATTCACTGCATGCCATACCCCATGCACACCATTATATTCACCATACACAACAAATGGCATGCAAGTAGGTCAACTAGGCTTCCAGCTGGTATTAATCACATCATTGGATAGAATGGCTGGCATAAACCACAACATATCAACAACATTCACATAATACACCCATCAGACACTAGTGATTCAGCTGTGTGTCAATAATAATATTATGGCTGGATTGAGCATGTACCCAGATTAGCAGTGGGAAAATGGCCAAGCACATCATGATATCTGATTCAGAATCCCTTGGTTGGGTTGGAAAATATGCCTGAGGTCCTGCCAAGCAATGCCACGAGGGGACTACATATGATAAGGGTACAGCACAGAAACATGTACATATTGACACATGATCTGTTCAAGGGATGCGAACTTCAATTATAGTTATTAATGCAATATTTTTTTTAAACAAACAGTCTGAAAAAAAATTGGATCAAACTTTCTAGGCTCACTAATCACTTCAAAATTACAACTAAAGAAGAAAATCCATCCGTCACACTTGTTTGGTTTTACAAGGCACAGGAAATTCAGAACCATGTTACATGGTGAACTGACCAAATTTCTCAATCCACACCAACAATTAAAACCTGATTAACTCAAAATAAACCAACACTGATTAGTCATGACAACCTCTGGCCTGTGTCCTCTGACTTGACCTCATTTGGTTTGTTTACGCTTGAGGACACCCCTTTACCACTCATTTAAATAGACCCACTTGGTTACATGTAACTGGGCCTATGTGTATTTGAATGCTTTATTTCAGCAATACAATTCACTGTGTAATAGTTGTCCTTTGCACAGAATCACTCCATGTTACTTGTTTGACATTTTGACTTCCCCTAAGGCTAGGAGCATGCAAATTGATCCCGTTTTAGTAACGACAAGCCATATTTTCAATGCTGATTAATGATTCACAACAAGCTATTTCATAACATTTTCTAACCGACTTCCGTGAAATTCAATCCTACTAAAATTCAGAGTAGAATAATTGTCCGGAAACTGTACAGCTTCATTAGCATACGCAGTTTCCTTTTACTTCAGGAAATCCCTTTTCTGCGCTGAAATCAGAGAGATCCTGTCTTTTTCGGCTTGACCTACACCAGTTGGTAAGGATCCACCTACAGTTTCTAACATGTAACACAGTCATATTTCAAGTCACTCGCTCCAAATATTAATACCCTTTTATTTTTTCACGGTGCTTAATTTACTCTCTGGGTTTCAGACATGCTTGACTTCTAAAATAACAAAATTTGGATGAAAGAAATTGACACTGATATTTCAACTGAGCAGGGAAGCTGAATTTCAGTGTTTACTTTCCAATCAATGGATTCCATTTTGAGAAGAAGGAAGGTCAAGGGTACTTGTATTTGGATAAGGGTAACAATAGAAAGAATTTATGAACAGGCTGCCTTAATAAGCGCGTTAATCAAACAAGTTCGATTTCAGAACCATTGGAGGTTTTAGGGGGCGGGGTACAACATACACTCAGATAAGAATGCAGGAAAACGCATCTACCATTAGGTCTTTGCACAAATAGCCTACACATGCAGTGTACTGAGTAATTCCTGAATATCAGGATATTTTTGTACCATGTAGTTTCCGCACAGGCTGGTTCATGCCAAGGTACTATTCATCCGGGTAAGGGACAATTAAGACCACAAAACACATTTCATGATCTGATAAAAATCTTAAGTATAGAACTGGTGGGCTAAAAGGAGTGTAAAGTCAGGGTTTTTAGGTGTTTTAAGAATTAAGAGTTTTGTGGGATCACATGACCTAATGAGGTTGAAATTTCCCAAAACTGGTGCAGTGTGGGATGAACTCAATACACCCTCCTGGTATTCTATAGGCTAACATATCAAAATGGATTGAAATATTGGCCCTAAAATACGGATGGGGTTGCGCTTAAACATCAGTCAAACAAGGATGAAAATCAGATCCCTTTTATTATTTAATTAATCTTGAGAGAGGTATGGGAACAAGCATCAAGGATATGAATGTCAGTCAAATACATAACTTTTTGGTTATTTCCAGCTAAGATGTTACTGAACAAGACTGCAAAGTACATTCTTGTTTGTAACAGTTCCCGCCTACCCCCACTTTATTTTCAATTTGGCCGTGATTGGTAGGGACATGCAGAAATTGCTGGCCCCCCTAGAAAAGTGGTATGTGAGTAGAAGTGAGGGGCCAACTTTTTGCACGGAGTACTCAAACATGTTTAAACAAATTCTGATATTATCTTGAGTGGAAGTTTTGAATTTTCAAAATTTAAGATTTGAGTTTTTCTCTAAAACCTGAAATTCGTAAAAATAATGTGTTTGTAGGTTTGTAAAATGCAAAAGGATACGCCACGCCAGATTTTGTATTAGCACAACCAAAAATTCAGCACTTGTTTCACGATTTGTTGGTAATGTGTCTCCCTCCCAGCCAATATTTCAGTGAACACTGCAACCTACTAGCGAACTCTGCACACAATAACACAGTGCCAGCGGGTGACCATGGCGATGTACCACACACACATTATTGCTCTTCACTTTTTTATTACTTTGCTGGCTGTGCAGTCTTGATGTTTTCTTGAAAGCTGGCATGTATAGTAGTGAGAAAAACCATATTAATTATACTCAACATTAAAGGTCCCGTCGCCTTAAAATCTTGCCCCAGAAACTCAGATTTTTACCAAAAGTGGTGACAAGTTTTGATGTCTACAAGAAAAAGGCTATTTTATTTCTATTCATATTTAGTCGTGAAATTTAGGGTAAAATGTGTTTGGATTAGGATTGCTATTTATGAGCAAAAAGATACCCCCATTTGGTGACTATATTTGTTACACAGTATTCATCCGATTCTATTCAGCTACAGAGCTATCAGAGGGGTTGAAATCCAAATTCCCCTAATGCATTGCAATGGGCCCTATTTAAAATATGATACCAAACACTGTCATTACTTAAAAATTGCAAGAAGTTTAAAGACCACAACGCATTTCACAATCATGATGAAAGTACCAGCATTTTGTGGGCTAATCCGAGGACAGGGTTAAGAATAGGATTTTTGTGGGATCACATGACTTAATACTTGGTGCAAATGGGCAAAACTGCTGCATTATGGGATGAACTCAATTGACACCCTTGTATTTAAAGCATACATATCATGTTTTTAGCTCTCATATCAAAAGGGGATGGAAATATTGGCATATGAAAATTTACAGATGAGGTTGTGGTTAACATCATTCAAACAAGAAGAACATTTTACATTAAAATCCGATCATCCCTTTTTAAAATTTTCTATTCATCTTTGGAGCTAATGGCATTTCCTTAGCTCTTGAAAGAATAATAGCAATAATTGCATATCATCCTTTATTTGTATTATCACAGAGTCTTCAACCCTGATTATGCAGAAAAGGAATGCCAAATACATGGTTCTAAAGTAAACCAAGTCAAATCTCTCAGTCAGGAAAATCATTCTCATACAGTTTGGTTAGATCAGCCTCCCTGAATGATTCGGAAGAATTACATCACACCCCGCTATGTGACGTGATTGGCCAACATATGCACTGAGCCTCAGCATAGTTCACCGATGTTGTTCAAATGTAGTCACTCTTCTTCCTCACTGCTTTTTTCAGGTAAACTTCCAAGTGTCATGGAATGTTTTTGTTCACATATTGTCAGATTTTGTACTCCAATTTCCTCAACGGCTACAACAATATTCTAAGAAGTACATGTAGATAGGTCCTGGTGACAGTGTGCAAATTCCTTAGAAAATGTTATAGCAGTTTTTGACATTTTTATCATAAATGCTATACTTTTGCATATTTAGCATTGTAAAAAATGCATACAAGCCAAAATTTGTGTAGCAGGTTCTTCAAAAATGTGGTGTTTGCACAATGTATGCTAAAAGGGGAATTTGCACACTGCCTGGTGACGACATATATGTGAATCTATAAATTCCTAGAGTTGCCAAATACTGCCCTGATCTGTGTTTCCTACATTCGCCAAACAGGCTTCCAATTAGAAAACTGTATTTTCTTCAAGAAATACACCACAATTTGAGAAAATGAACAAAACTTTCATAAAGCTGCAACATGCTCCACTACTCAGTACTACATCACAATCGCCCAAAACACCCATGCACGCCAATAAAAAGAAGCCAGGGCAATTGAAAATCGCTGCCAGTCAAACAAATACACACTGTATACAACAACATAGCACTGCAGTATCAAGAGGGGACCTGGTGATATTTAATTTCCTGGTTCTATTTCAGTCAGGAAACAAGTGCCATTTTATGACTGAAGAGAGGATTTTCACTGCCATGACCATTTGAGCAGATAATTTGCAAGGCCAGCACCAAGATACATGAAGCAAAACCCTGTCCCATCTTTATTTACCTGTGGAATACACAAATTGTCATGGAGTGCAATGCTCATTGGACAACATATTTCATTATTAACCCTATTAAGCCCCATCTGTTCACTCCTGGGAGTGAAGGGATAAGTGAAGATGGAAAAGAGAGAAGTCAGAAGTTTGGGTTGGTCTCAAACCAGGACCCGGGCCGGGATAGCACGCTACAACGGTATTACAGGCCTGGCCAGTGATTTCATGTCCAATTGTGCTCTGTTGATGACCACGCTGCTTCCAGGGACTTGGTGACATTTTCTCTCAATCGTACATCAAGTGGCATTTGTTAGTGTTTGGTACCGTACTAGGGTTAAAGAACAGACCCCAAACATGTTCTAACATCTTGCTGGCATAATTCCTGTCCTATAATGTACATAATATTCCAATGCTTTTTCCTACTCTTAAACACATTTGACATCATTTGACCCTCGGCGTGTGACCTTTGACCTTATATGTAGTTACTTTACCAAAGGATCCTCCAAATTTTGTGTCAAAAGTGTACATACTTGAGAGCCAATGAGAGACAATTTTAAAACTTTAATACAGAGACAGAATCAAGCACTTGTTAGTGTCTCCAAGAAAATACATTCACATAACACATTCATGTTGGGATAGATTCAGAGATGAGAAAATATATACTGCAGTTCTTCTTTTCTTACTAAGATAATAGGACAGCAATAGAAGAAATGAATGAATATTCCTCACCTGCATGAACCATAAATCTATGCACAACAGTTACTAATAAACCAAAATATTTGAATTTCATATACACCTTTATACGTAACTACTGATACCGCTGCAGTACACCATACCAGCACGTCTGCATATTATGCACAGCCGATACAACATAGGCAGTATAGCCTGAAGCTATTTCAAGTCTCCCTGTCCTAGATACATTATCTACTCTCTTAAGCATGCAACTCGCTTCAAACTCAACCAACCCCACGGCCACAAAATATTCCCAGCCATGAATCTGGTTATACTCCACTAGATGTAGACTTGACGCTAGTCCCTAAGAAATAACAGTTTGAATATGCAGAATGATTTTCGATATCCAGTTTGTCATGTCTAATTAACACGAACATGTTAAATTTACAAAATATTTCAGAAATAGCGTCAGCTAAGGCTATCATGACATCGGTGGCAATTGTCAGGCATGTGCATTGCGATTACACTTTTCAACAGCCCGTGAGATAACACACGCTCACTATGAGAGTGTCAAGAAATAAACTGGCCTTAGTATACTGTCCTGACCGGCTAGCTCGCCAACTGCCCAATATCTTCTTAGCTATTCATTCAATTGTTTAACAGATGATTAAATGGGCTATTAATTAATCATCTCTGCTGAAGTCAGCCTCGTATGTGAAACGAACAGGGGAAATGAGTCACATTACGAGGACTTGGATTTGAGTTACTTGCAAAGAGAATCACAGCTCTTTTTGTTTTTCTTCTGTTCAATCTTACAAAATGGACAGTATTTCTGCAACCAGGTGCCCTATTTTTCTGGGGTTTGAAGCAAAATACAGAATTAAAAGCTCCAACAGCTTACATGAAAATCAAATTTAAAGCCTTAAAGTGCATTTTGTGTTTAACCCTTCGGTTGTGTTCATGTTTCGCTAATTATCCTTGAAAATTTCAGTTGATTCTGATCTTGCGTTTTGGTGTTATGAGCAATGTTCATATCACAATCTCCCATAGGCCACTTGTCCGTTTACGGACAGAAAATACAAAATGCGAATTTCTTGCAGAGACGATCGTTAATTTGCACGTCAGATTTGGGACACTACCGGTACTTATTTAGCCTATGGTTCGATGATAAAAATAACTTTTTTAGGTAAGTCAGGGGACGAGGCTGGATCAACAAATGCCCCTTAAATATTGCGACTTGTGACTCATAGCCTATGATGTGTCACACAATTAATAGCTCCAATTATTTGTTTTACTACAACTCCTGCTTGTACAGTACGTTTTAAATCTAAACTCCACATCCGTTTCTAGCCTCCCAGGAAGGAGTGATAGAAAGACGGAAGAGTGGACAAAGAAAAGTCGCAAACTGGGGTCGGTCTCTAACATGGGCCTGAACATGACCAGGCATAGCATGCTATGGTGTCGCTGGCCCGGCCAACGATTTTGTGCCTATACAGTATGTGTCTTCGTTTGACAAGCAATTGCTACATCTGGGACTCACTGCAGTTTTCTAATCAGTGCTGCACTTCACAAGATTCAGTGGTCTTAATTTGTTATTATATGGAAAAGAGCTAATCCTAACACCACATCTGTTTCTAGCCTATCTCCCGGGAGGAACTCTTTTTTTACATTATTCATCATTTGCAATGTGACAACTTGGCCCATGAACACGTAAGAAAATGCTCTCTCCACTGAACTCACTGAACCCTTCTTTGGGAGAAATGCCTGGCAACTGTTTCTTTACATGTTCATGTTCTGCTGAGATTTGTTATTACCGTACTGACCAGAGTATAGCCCCATGCTCGATTATAATCCCAACCCCCAAGTTTGGAAAGAACCTGAAAATCGTCAGGTAAATCCTATTATAATCCCACCATAAGTTTTTGCTGGAAGGCAATAGACTACATGAAATTTTTGTTATAATCATTGCTGTTTTGGTAGAATCTTCTGTGATTTTTGACAAAAATAATTAGGTTCATACTTCCAATTCATTTTCAGGTCTTTGTTGAGCACATGTACACCTAATTTGACACATGAATTATATGGAATAAGTTAGTTCTGAAAGGCTGAAATGTTTATGCTCGTGTACACGTTAGTAGGAGTGGCCCTTTCATAACCCAGGCTGTAAAAACCTGGCAAAATTTCCCGGGAATATGATCACAATTTTCCTCTAAGATAGTAAAATTTCCCTCCAAGATTTCAAAGTTTCCCTTACTTCTTATGTATTATCTTTATTTTTAAGTCCAAAAATTTCCCTCCAAATAGCAAAATTTCCCGGGAATGTCATTCCCAAATTCCCCACTTGTTCCAGTCATGATAATCCATCCCCTGCATTTCAACCTACCTTCAGGTTAAAAAACAGGTGGGACTATCCTAGGGTCATACAGGTACCCTTATGATAACAATGACACCGATTTGAGACAGGTGAGTCTTTAAGTATAATTATTGTTACAGCATATAGTAATCTGCATTGTATAATAGTATATTAAGACCTTTGATAGCCATCATTTTCACATGGCATGACAAATTTAAATGTTTGACATTCAACTACTGCCTTACATGTCCAAAGTTACTCAACACTTCTATGGAATACCTACCAGACATCCTGATTTCAAGTCAATCATAAACTTTAGAAGGAAATCCAAGGCAAGATGCTTAGACATACTGGAAAACATGAAACAAATCTGAATGCATGTCTGTGTAGAGATTACTTTGTTTGATAATAAGCGTTATAATGTGCAGCTCATCTAAGTATACAGGTCCATGACATGAAAGTGAAAATTTCTGGGCATTTCAGGATCAATTTTATAACAAATATTATCACACAAAATTGCAAATTATAATTATGCAAATTGGTTTTTGACAATTTTAAACTATGGAGTGACCAGATCTAGCTAATGATTAAATAGAACTGTTATCCTCCATCATAGGTCAGAATTTACTGGATCAATCTGCAAAATTTTAAAGCAACGCATGTTAACAATATGCATAGATTGCATAAGATTCAAGTATCAGAATTAACAAAGAGTACTGAATCAATAGATTACACCTTTATAATCAACAATTACATACAAATTCAATCAATTTTGTAATCACATGATTAGTTTTTTAAACAAAGCAAAATTTTAATTTCTTACATTAAAGCTTTCCTTTTATTCCAGATACTACTCATCATAGTACATTCATTGAATAAACCATTCTTTATATGTCGGCCATAATATATACACATTATGGGTTTCATTTTGAATGAAAGCAACATTTTATTGGTTACATTATGAAATTGTGCATCTGGATTGTGAACAGTTTACAAAATCCTCATCTCCCCACGCTTGAGCCTCTCCCAAACAGACTATTCCAATCATGTTAATAAGACTGCGTATTATAGATGTGGAAAACCTCTGGGCCCTTGCTGCCCTTAACATGAAATGAGAGAGGCTTGGCCATCTTTGAACAGAATGTCATTTGCTTTCTACCTGAATTTAGCTCTTGACCCAAGGGCTACCGTTGCAACTACTGGGTCTGATTGGCTATGTGCGGAATACAGAGCAGAGGCAAATTTTAAAATTTTAATATTAACAATTTTTGATTTACAGTACATTTCACTGAAATTCAACTTGAATAAGAGGGTTTTTCCATGTTTGTAATTAAAATAATTAAGTTGAATGGAAAAAAAAACACAAAACAAACCATCTTAAATTGTTCACATAACTAATTACTATTAGTGAACTTTTTGTAACAGATTTTTGTGGTTTAGAGAGAACTTAAATGCATACTGGAAGGGGAAAATGTGGAATCGTTGTCAACAATTTTATAACTTACTTTACATTATTATTAGTCTATTTCAACATGTGAATGCGTAATCATAATTTTAATTTTATAATGGAACAAATAATTGTCTTAGTACTGTGTTTGACAATTTTTAGAGTAAGCACTTGTTTTTCCTCAATTTTCCCTTTTGTGATATTTAGCTATGCATCCAAGGTCTCAAATTCTAGTCTCGTGAAAAGTATTGCATGAATGTCTGTGCTCCCAACCAAACAACAAATTTATCAAGGAGGAAGAAACGGAATAAACAACATTTCCTCAAATGCTAATTTGTGCCCACATACTGGAAAATAAAGTTTTTTAAGGCATTGAGGCGGTTGGGTGAATGAAACAGTTGCCAACAGTGAGCTACCAATGTGAATTGGACTTATTACATTTTCTCGGTTACTTGCCTTTTCGTTTTACACCCGGCACTGGCCTTATTTTGATGAAAGCTTCCTGCTATGAAAAGCTACATGTGGAACCCGGGTGGAAGGGACAGGTAAATCTTTTTGTCATATGGTCAAACTATATTATATTTGTCAGTAGTTCTCTTTAATGAATATAAACGAATGTATATGATATAAATTGCTTAGTAAAAATCAAGAAAATAATCAATGTTTAAATCAAGCTAAAAATTGTAGATGCTAAACAGAATACTTGTGAAAAGAAACCGGGGGGAAATGTCATCTTTAATATCTGTTCTTCCATCTCAAATCCACTATATGATGATATTTCCACCCATTTGACAACATTCAATTGCCCTGACCACCCAAAAACAACCAGTTATCCAAAGGAATGTGGACCCACCCTGCATGAAGGCCACTTGTTGTCACTTGAGTAGCCTTGACCTCAACATTCACATGTAGATGGACCAATAATGATACTAGCCTCCCAGCAATTCTTTTCTAATTCATGATAATGGTGGGTTTAGGAAGACTGGCAGAGGCACAGTGTATATATTATGTTACAATGTGAAGAGTTTGATCACTAAATAATACACTTTGCCTCCACGGTTCAGTTGTCATGGTTCAAGAGGGATACTAGCCATGTCACGACAGTCACAAAACTCCAGGGTTTGAAAACCAAAGGTTGAAAAATAATTTTCAACTCTGAAATCATTCCCCCTACTGACCATTCTCCTCTGCTTATGATATCGGAGCGTATAGACCAGAAGTCAACTACAGGAAGCCGTGGACTTTGCAGTGTAACATCAAAAAAAGGGAATTGTAAACATAGAAGAACCTTGCTAGCTCACCTCGCTCAATCCCCCAAAGCTGTCCACATGGACAAAACACTCCAAAATACACTCCGGAGTGGTTTATCGGAGTTAAGCTTCAACCTCTATTTTTTAGGGGGATAAAACCCGATCGACCATTGATAAAATTTATGAGTTTAAACCTCAGGATACGTCCACACGGCCAAAACCCTGATCGACACTTCAGAGTTTAACCGCATTATGGACATGATAATATTGGTTCAGTGGCGATATCGGACGGTGGGGGCACTCTGTTGTCGGTGAATTTTAACCCAATTTGACGCCTAATTGGGCAAAATAAAGTATCGAAATTTTGTAAGTCAGTCTTTAATGGAGCAAATCACCGGGACGACTTACAAATTTTTCCCCCGGGCCGACCAGGATAATATGCCCCTCTGGATGACTGCTGGTACGCCACTGTATTGGTTGTTTTAGACAGTGCAAAGAATTAGTGGTACTTTGCTCAACTTTCACTTCAGCGGGATGAGCAAGCAGTACCCATTATACAGTTTCACGGTCTACCCGGCAATTTGTGCAGCATGTTTCTATTGCAATCGTGACCCGGCATTTGAAAACATATTCCACCTAGTTAGGGGGATCATGGTAACGGAAAAAAGGGACAAAATTTTTAAGGAAAATTTTGTGACCCGACTCAATAGCATTCTGAACTCCATTGCAATGGTCTGGTTACTGCACTGCCCATCTTGTTTTAAATACCAAGGGTGGGTACCCGGCATGAGTACGTTTCGTTTTTAACAAGAAGCACTCAGATCAAGTAGAAGTAGAACCAAGCAGAGAGTGAACTGGCCACAACGACGAACATACATTCTAGAAAAAGAGGCGAATCTTGAAAGCGCTATACAGTGTATCTATCAAACTTTTGAAAGTTACAGGAATAGCTTAAAGGTACAGGGTGTTGTTGGTGATCGCTTATACTCGTCCCCAGGGACCCAGATTTTAAAGGAAAGTGGTCAAATTTTGGCATCAGAAGGCAAGCTACTTATTTTTCTAATTTACCCTGTGAACATTTAGGGCTTAAGGATGTTGGATGGATGTTATGAGCGAATAAATATAGCCCCATTTTGGTTCAACCAATATTGTTACACAGTTATTATGGGAAATACAAAATCACGTTTTTAGCTCTCATCTTCAAAAAGGCCCCGAAATATATTGCCGCGATGGGGTTTTGGGGTGACGGTCTTCTATCAAAATTAACAATTGATAGCTTAAACGGGTCATCCCCTTCAAAATGGAAGGATAAGTCTGCAGAATTCTTAATAAGTTATTTCTTTCAACTGAAAAATTGACAGAAAAAACAGCAGTGTTCAAACCAATTTTGATACCCTATAGATGTGAGACCGACGAGATATCTATAGGTTGAATTTAATACCCTATATTGCAGGACTCGCATTTCTTTTTTCTCCGGTAAATACCCAATTGGTTAACCACCCAACATCTTCAACCAGGTGCTACTGCTTTAGTCTAATTAACTCTTGTTATTAAATTCACCACACAACTTAAAATATTCTGCAAAGCTATGCAGATCATTTCACTGAGATTGTTCAAAATGCAAGGCATGTACTGTCGAGTTAGGGGTTATTTTACTACTACAATGCATGTTATACGGTGCATACATACGGAATGTGCATGTAGAGACCAATAAAGTTACCGAAACAGGATGCATAGCAATGCAACTTTATGCAGCAAAATATTACTAGTCTCGGTTTCATTGGTTGAAATGAAATGGAATGAACACACATGTGCAGTGCCAATGAATATAGCCATCACACCATGCAATGCAGTCTTGTAAGGTTTGCTCACAAAATTTTACGGGAATGGCCCGATTTAAAGACACTATCAGTGACCTACCCAATTGAGTCAAAATATTTGAATTTTGCAGAAATAGCTTAAAAGTGAAGGATAAGTCTAAGGAATTCCTGCAAGTTACTTTTTCCATCTGAAAACTTGACAGAAAGGGAAGAAAACAGCAGCGTTCAAAAATATGAATCCCCATTCAATTAAGTGTGGTAATAAGTGTCCGTACGGACAGTAATGACTAAAATGTTCGATTTTGTCATTATTAGGTTGCTTTTGGTCTTGCCACTTGCAGGGTATGTTAGGATACCTATCCTTGTTGCAAACACGCAAAAATCTGATTTTTGATATTTTTTTGATTTTCCGATTTAGCAAATCACTGATAGTGCCTTTAAGTTTTGATCTTGATTGAAGGACCTTGACCCTAATACCCTCTCAAAATACCCCAATACCCTCTAAAATTTCATGTCAATATTCCAATCTGTTTCAATATAGGAGCTAGAATTCTCAAAGGGAGTCTTTAGACCCAGGTTTTAAACCAGGGTTAGTCCTACATGAATGGACCTTTTATTTCCTTTCAACATACTGTGAAAGTTGAAAATAACGGGTGAGAAAACTCCTCATGGATGGGCCGGAACGACCCATCCATGAGGAATTTTCTCACCCATTACAACAAACCTTATGTTGAAAGGAAAAAGGTCTAATCATGCAGGACTAAGCTTGGTTTAAGCCCTGGTCCCAGTCTAAAGTTTAAAGACCCCCTTTGACTGAGAAAACAACCAATAAATTAAAAAAATTTAAATAAGAAACAAATATGACATACGGGTCAGGCTTTAACTTTTCCCTAACACCCCACCCATGATTTCATAATAAACCTCTATATACCACAAAATTTCACAAACATTGCCAAACCCCAAATACCACACAGGAATTTCATGGTCACTGATGGTTTGTATGCAAACATATGAGAGGAGTGCTACAGGAACACTATGGAACCCCAAATACCACAAAATACCATGAAAGTAGGTAGGACAGTGTGGTATTTTGTTGTATTTTTGGGTGTTATGGCAAATCCAACTTTTTTTTTCAATTCTCCCCTCCTTCATATTAGCTGGGGAACATGTGTGGCAAGTTTTCTTTTTTTCTAAGAGTGTCTTGAATGTTTTATATGTGCCAAATACAATTGTAGGGCCTATGAATTATGAATATTATGGCGGCAATGACCCAAATAGGAAATTGTATCAAATCAGGCCCGTATGCAGGATTTATTTTGGGTGGGAGGTGCGGGACTTCGAAAAAGTGGACCTTTTATGGTAAAAGTGGACCTAACCCCCCTAAAATGGTCCTTTTTGAATATTTTAGCACCTAAATGGACTTTCATGGCAAATTTTTTCTAAATTTTGGACCTTTTTATCAAAAATTTCAGCAAAAAGTGGACCTTTTTCCCCTTTTGTGGAATTTTGGGGGGGGGTCGACCGCACCCCCCTGCGTACGGGCCTGTATCAAATCATGGCATAGTCAGAAATTACTCATATGTAGACTACTGCCATGTATATCAATTTTAAATTCAAAGCTGGCTATGGGAAACTTAAAATGCTTTCAAGCAATAATTCATGTATTATTATAACTCACACACCTGAACCATTATTATAAGAGCTGTGGATAATTCAAGGTAGTACCCAGCCAGCTAAGTTGACCTGTACTCTCTTCTTCTATACATTTGCATTGCCACTCATAATACTCATATTGATTTCAAAGGCCGGCCCACACAGCAATCAATGTACATGTCGGTGGGCAATCACCATATCTACTGTAAACAGTTCCTCAATTACAAACAGCTGAGTCGCGACGGGTGAAAAAAAAATGTCAATTTTCTCAATTCTGCTGTCATTTCCTAACAGATAGTATTCAATATGAAATAGTGAGTATCGAACAAAACGATTTAACAACCTTGAAATAAAACTTGTGTAGAACCACCTATGTACAGGCCCCTGGACAACACATGTCAAACTATAGCACTCAATGGCGGTACCGGTTAGGTACCACCCAGTCGAAATCATACATTCACTAAACAGAAAAATGTCCGGCCGGTAATCCGGTCACAATACTTACCCTTGTAGCCAAAAGCCCTGAATCAAGCAAACAGCACCCATGTCAAAAAAGGAAAACAATACACAAGGCATTTAGGAGTTCAAAAGATTGCACATTTCAATTTTGTATGTGTCGCACAGAGTAACATTTCAGTGTTCACGTTTAAGATCCAGAGCGGTCAATAGCGTTATGTCTGCTGCTGCTTCACTAGTGCTGTACATGTACATGGCTTGTGTATGTGTCTACTGTGTATGTGTATGCAGTATACACAGGCTGACTGCTTTGGCTGTGGTTTACTGTGTGTGCCTAATGGAGTATGGAGAGGCCTGGGCTATTTCCATGCATAATGATGACAACTCAAGCTGGCCTGAATTGAATTTTGTTGTGTTTATGGTAGTGTTATGATAAGTCTGCAATTTCTGTAGTGACTTTGTAGAATTGGAACAATCCTTTACGATCAAAATAATGCATTGTAATAACTGTAATATTAGTAATTACAAAGTCCACAGCTGAAATAACAGAGCATATAAACATATTTGAGCTAAAGACCAAAATTTGCTAACAATGAGTTAAATTGTTTTTTTGTTTTGTTTTATTTTGGTTTGTTTTAAAAACTGTCACAAAAAATTTCCATTCTGAAAAAAAGTTTAATAAAAATATCAGCCATTTACTGGCAAAGTTATGCTTGAAAAGTTATGTTACATTTCATGAAAATACAGAACATGAATGATGATAGAGCCATTTAATGATCAAATTAATACCTTCATTTATGGACAATTAATCTGGGATGAAGATTTCATTAACTAAAGAAAATACTCCTATTGACACAGTTATTAATACCAGGTGTCTTGTAGCTTAGTAAATTAAATTTGTCAATAATTATGACACAAATAGTGGTAAAATTAACTGTTTGGCCTTCTTATTACATCCTGACTGACAAATTAGAAAACAAGATGTGTGTAGAAACTTAAAATCTAGAAATACATTGAACTAACTCTTCCGTGACATATTTAATAAATTAATGTTTTGTTACAACAGTTTATGCTCAGATAGATATACATTATTTAGAAATTGAAATTCATCCTTCAAAAGTATTCCTATGAAACCATAGATCTTCTGATGAAACACAGGGCGTTTTGAACCAATCCCATAATGCATTGCAATGTGCTAATGTACTGTACTAAACACATTTCAGTACTTAGGGATAAAGTGTTTGAAAACCATAAGAACCACAACATTTTCATGATCGTGCTAAAAAGTCCCTAAGTACTAATGCTTTGTGGGCTAAAATAAGTGTATAAGTCAGGGTTTTTATGTGTTAAGAATAAGATTTTTTTTGGATCACATGACCCTATTCAGGTGAAATTTTCCAAAACTGGTGCATTGTGGGATTGATTCAATACACCCTCTGGATGAAACATGATGATAGGCATCACACATATCAGCATTTCAGAGTGCATCAGTATGTGCATATTTGTTTCTGAACCTACTACTATTTTTCATATGTAATTCTTGTCATTTTAAAAAGGACACTACCCGATCCATAGCCTCAGCCCCATCACTAACTCCACCAAATCAGTGATTTTGGAATCATTGGCAACCTTGCATTTTTCTCATTTCATCTGTAAAATATTTTGGCTTAACTCTTTCCCAATATGATTCTAAAAACATAAACATGCATCGTTTAGGGTTACCAGAAATTGTACAGTCATCTATGGGCTATTGTAATACATGTAAAAATGTTTTATCGGATTCAAATGAAATGTTGAAATTAATGTTAAATGTATGACGGCTATGGTCTTTCTTATGAAACAGCAAAGGTCATTTGTTGTTATAAGGTAAAACTGCGGCATATTAAAAAATAATAAAAAAACACTTGGTGGATGAAAACTTATCAAGAAAACTAAAAACATTAAATTTAATAGGTTTAATGAATAAAAATACATCACAGTCCCGGACCGCGAGTGTCGTCTGTCATCGCGGTTTGTGAATGCGACCAAAGGTCACATGAGGTCACCAAGGTCACAACATGTCACCTCACCCCGTCCCCTCCTTTCCACCAAGTTACATCACCGTAGCCCTTACGGAACTCATACAGCATGCAATATATTAAGGGTTAACATTTTGACCACAGACATACAAACATAAAGACCAGAGTAATCCCTATGTGCCTTCTGAAATTCTTGCAGACGACACAATAAATACACATGGATGGTGCTTGGTTCCATTATTTTTTAATATGAATGAACAAATAAACGAATGAAAAAATGAATGAACAAATAAACGAATGAAAAAATAAACGAATGATCGAATGAACGACAGATACGATTAGATGTACTTTGCAGAATTACTTCCCGGGAAATCCATATATAAACAGAATATCAGTGTATGCTAGAATAAAATACTTGGTAATGTTAAAAGTTTTATTGCTACTATTAAATATATGTACATTGTCCAACAACAGTTCACTAAACAAATAAGACTATTTGCAAGGCCTTACTGCATGCAGAGCCCTCTGGGGTGTGATGTCAGTTAAAAGCAGCCAATTGCAAAGCAGCTATCATGGTGGATTTTGTGAAGGCTGCCAGACAAGTTTAGTCTTGATCCAAGTCATCAACTCATGATAGGAATTTCAGTCATCAAATAATTATCACCATATTGACTGGCGGCAGATTTACTTGCCACAAGAATTTCACCTACACAAGAAAAACAACATTTTAAATGCATGAAAGGGAAAATACCAGTAACACAGCCCTCATAACACACCGATACTACCACGAAAATAAAATATTTTAACAACCAGCCTCGGGAACACCAAACCTTCCAGACTTGTTAAAGGTTACATACCCAGACAAAACATAAAACATGGAAGATAGGACATGTTGCCTAGACTGTTCTGCAGCCCCAATCATGTGGGATAATTCATCACTTATGACACTTTACGATATTATCAGTAACATGAATTTTTAGCTTGATGATTATGTCACCACAGTACTGATATCTATATCTCAAAATCCTCTTACAGCTGCTGAAGAGTTGCACGATATGTCACCTGCCAATCCACTTACTTAGTATAAAGGTGGAAATATTTGCGCTACATTAATGTTCGCACTTTTCGCGCACTTCTGAACAATCATGAAATTAAGAACGTGCGAAAATGTTCATTTTTTTGTGTGTCTATGTAGGATAGCTGAAAAAAGCGAATTTAAAAACAAGTGAAAATGCTAAAATTGCAGAAGCGTGAAAAATTACATGTGCAAAAATAACCACTTTAACAGTAACTGAAGGCCAAAGGGTATGTGGAAATTGAGGAAATGCTCCAATGTTAATTTTGTAAGTAAAAAAAAAATTAAAAATTCTCAATTCCCATCCTTACCGGTACTTATACACTCCATTTTAGTTTGTTTTGTTAAAAAAATGTTATAGGACCCAAAGCAAGGTAACATAAAAACGGATAATTCTGATGTCTAAAATAAACACTTCCATCAAAAGCAGTCAGACTCTGTAAACCAGCACGATTTTGGTAGATGTCACCGACAGTCGCGCCAAAATCGGCATAACATAATTAGCCTAGTTTTGAGTTATCTGGGGCATGAAGCATCTTTTGGGCGATTATAGATTGATTATGACACGTTCTGTTCTTCAATTTGGTTCCGAGGTCCCCATCAAGTGATTTTCTTCCATAAATTTTCTTTAGCAAAAGCAAGCAACACTTGTGAATCTTCAAGAATTCTGACTCGAAATATGCACCTTATTTGAGGGAGGGTGCAAAAATGATGTTACAGGAGCCACCGCACATTTTGACGAAAGTACCCGCCTCAGGAGTTGTCAAAATTGATCTTTTTTGCATGGTTGTAAAGATTTTGGGCATTCATCAGCTCTCACCTGAAATAAAGTCCATAATCATTTTTCCTTTGTGGGTGAATCAGAATGACTGCTAATAACCCTATTATGAGTTGGTTTTTTATGTCAGTGCACCTTATATCACAGCATTAAAGGTGCACAAGAGATTTTGAGGCACCCAAACATTGGTGTAAATCAATAAGTATTCATATAGATTGACACTCATTGGGGATTTCTACCTTGTATTTTGTTACAGAAATGCCTTATAAGAGAGAAATACGGTGATTTTGATCCGCTTAAATCTTTCAATGTAAAACATAGGCTGAATTTTCGTATTTTGCTCCTATACACAATTAGAAATTTCACAATTTTGTTTGTCCCAAAGAAACATTTCTCGCTTATCCTTTCAGATGGGGATATTTTTTGATGAAAGCTTTTTACACAGGTCAAAAATCCATTACTATTCGATTTTTTAGGGACCCTGATATGTGAATCTCTCGTTGCCATCTTTAAGAAATACACATCAGAGTTAGTTTTCCTTAGCCTGTATCCCACCTGTTTTTAACCTGACATTTAGCTTGAATTTAGGGGGTGGATATAATGGGATGGGATGGGGTTATAATCAAGCATGGGACTATACTTGGGTCCAGTTTGTTTTAACACTCACGTGGACAAGGGCGCCCTACATCCAGAAAATACATTCCCAGAGGAATAATTCAGCACAACTCTGGCATGTTAGAATACTCTGCACATGTGAAGAATACTCTATGACATCAATTTAAGTGAAAGAAAATTGAAAAATATTGATCAGTTCATAAAGTAGAGGCCACGTTTGACTGACAACATTAAACATAGAGAATAACATTTGAGCAAGTAATTAAATATCCAAAATCTTAAAAAAGGGACATTTGTGGTAACATTGGTGTCAAATTTGAAATGTAGTGGTAAATTCTGGTCGAAAAATGTCCTCTCCATAATATTTAGGCTAATAAAGCCTAAACTAAATTGGGGGACATATTGATTTGTGATATTTTCTTTAAAAACTCTAGTTTATCTTCTATACATTTGTATTAAAATACTTGGTGGCTACCCCATTAAGTTTTCCTGTATCAACTTGATCAAATATTGGAAGTTGGTGTTCCTCAAATCTGTCCTTTCCGAAAACATGAAGTTTGACCCACCATAAAAATTGTTCCTGAATACTCACACTCTCCGATTTTTGGGGGGGAAATACTGTTTGAATTATCTATATTACCAAAATATTCATGCTGAAATAATCACACACTTTTTGTTTTTTCACCCAAATGTGAAATGAATGAAGTGTTCTGTAAAAATCGTTCCTCTCCAAAAAATGTTACATTTTATCAATCCTAAATTTTGGTCATGAAGACATGACCGGCCTTAAAAATTTTGGAATTATACTTCTCACTTGCCTCCAATGTAAAAATATCATATTGAAAATAATCCTGAGACTTCATTTTTTCACCCCAAAATGAGACTTCATTTTTTCCCCCAAATGAGACCGGCAAGGTACCCTGATTGTAACACACCTTAAAACAACTCGTAATTTGCATTTTGATTTCGGAATCGCTTGTTTACCATTAAGCTAATCCTCCAGTTGTGGTTGTTCGAACTAATCAAACTATCTAGTTCTGTAAGGCATAACCCTGTAAATTCCAAATACACATGACCTGACACAAGATAGTTTAAATATTAATTATTCACTTCAGAAACATTAACAGCCTTTGCTAATAGCGGCAGGTCAATCCGAGACTCAAATTGTAATGTAACACAAAACCTATTTTAGGAAGCATTACATAATCATGGTTACTTAAAATGCTAAATTTCCGATTTACTGGTAACAGACAGAAAATTACCACACTGTAGTCTATTGGACCTAACAAAATTTTTCTCCTATCACCAAATTGCAATCACTGGCGTTAAATGAATCCTCTTTGAAGGATTAGAGTTAATGGCTGAATATTTAAGCTTCGAGTGCATTGGCCAAAAATCATGCCCGCGCGCTCATTTTGACGACTAATATGGCACCAGCCCTCAGGGGCGCGTGCCATTATGAGTACTGGTCAAACTGACGCAAAGTGCATTGATTTTTGCCAATGCACATAAACTAAAATGCGACATGAACTAATTCATAACGTGATTACGGATTAGACAGTTTTACCAGAAAAATCTGAAATATGTCACGAAATCCAATGTGCAATGCTTCTAACGAAAGATGCACATACCCGCTCATAAATGAATCAATCCAACTTTCGCGCGTAAAACGTTCTAGGCACGCTACTCCGCGTACTCTCAATAACATACGCACCGTGCAATGACAAAATCAATGCATGGTGTTTTGTCCATCATATTTCCGCTCTCATAATAAAAGTTTATGAATACTATCATTGAACCTAAAATGTATTATTACACCTCATGAATTTCATGACATAATCTGGACTATTTCATTGGGCTGATTCCTATTATTCTAGCTATTTCCCTAGGGAATAGATTTGAATATATACACAGATATAGATCCTGTCATCTATTGGTTAAAGTGGGAGGCATGAATTCACTAGCTTCAAGAATTGAACCAAGAATGACTATTCCCTGTAGAGCGGGCATCTCATTCATGACCTATGCCCTGGACACCTCTTCCCATCATAGAGACTGCCATACGGACTACCATCCGTAGTATGATTGTACATATTAAAGCTGGTGTAAGAGATGAATATAAGCCGACGTATTTTTTGTTTACTCGTATGGTGTGGGAGTCTGTGCTGTAGTGTAAAGTCTGATACAAACCGGGGATACAAACAAGAGCAATGGAATGGCTGGAATCGGCAGCATCAGTAGGCCTATTCATGCTTGGAGGTTTTGTTACCTGGCGCGTACTGAAACCTATCCCCTCTGATGTTTGTTTTTACAGCGACCTTTCATAGCGCCATCGGCGTCGCGCTTTACTTTTGGAAATAAATGGCTGCGCCTATGGCATCGGCATCAGGTTTGACCGGGCGCTGTCAACATTTTCTCCGTTGATAAGCACTAAGATCCAAGATTTCTGCATAAATTCAAGAGACAACATTGTGTTATAGTATTGTAACATAAATATAATGGAATTATCACATTTAGTCGTCATGTGTGTGTTTTTTTTCATTCATCGGTTTAGGGAAATGCCTGAAGCGGTGATTGTAAAGTTTTGCTGATTCGTAGCTGCAAGGAAAATTGTACGCATCTATCCGACAAAAAATGGCAAGAGTCGATTACGCGATCCGTTTTTGGACTCCAAACATCACTTCTTCCCAACACAAGAAAGGTTGATTGCCAATTCTTGACAAGTTTTGTACCCTAAGTTACACACAAAATTTTTAACCATGCGCCATGACAACATGCCTACACTCATTATGAGCTACACATGATATAGGCCTGTGGTTATACAAAAATCTATATATTCGGTATATCAAACAAATATTGACTGCTTTTTATTAATATTCGGACATGGTTGAAACTATAGGTCCTCGGTGATCTCGAAACCATACTATGGCCCTCGGCTAATACGCCTCGGGGGCATAGTATGGTTTCAAGATGCACCTTGCCTATAGTTTTCAACCATGCCCCTCATAACGCAGTCAATATTTGTAATACGTTTCCCTACAACCTCGTCCCCAGAGTCACGTGAGTGTTAAACAAACCGAATACTACATGGTTTATATCGGGAAATAGGGCACACTATTTTCCCTGTAACTGGCTACGGGCCTATCACCCCGTACCCTTTCGGTGCGGGGTGCAAGACCCATACCCAGTACCTTGGGGAAAATAGTGTGCCCTATTTCCCTCTAAACCCTGTAAGTATTTGTATACTGTTAAGAATTTGTTTTCATTTCAATAGCTTGCCACACATCCGGTTTGTGTATTTTTCTCGACACAGAGGCAGCTTGTAGTTTTGCCTACCCCAATTTTCCCATCTATCAACATCGATGAGCAAACCTTCATGATGAAGAAATCTAGAATAAAATCAATTTCTACAGGTAATGCACAGTAAAATATTTGCATTAGCATTAAGGTTAAAAAAATATTTCTAGGGTGAGGGACGAATTAATGAAGGCAAGTCTAATCTGTATATACAATGCTTACTTTATGAGATTCTTGAATAAAAATTTAGGGCATTTAAATTTTTGAATATGTGTTTCAGATTAGTGTTTTTAACTGTAATCATAATTCTTGAATTAATATACTGGCTAAGAGAAATGTTGCTCAAAGAGACACAAGCAGCGTTTTATAAGTGGATATTTGGTATATACTTTCCTGTATCCGCGATGTGATTAGGAGCTAGATTTGCTGGAGGCATATTATCTGTAAAATAATTCAACTGTTTATAGTAAGTGCGATAACCGTATATGAGCACATTATACAGTATATCCTGGATCAGTCGTATAGTTCACTTTTTACCCTAAGTTACCGCATGTATTAAGTCGGCTTATATTATATCCACACATTGCATGCCTATATGGATTGATTTAAAACACCATCTGAGTACGATTCCGAGGAGTCCACCCTGAGCATGGTGCAGAGGAACTTATTCCTTCCAGAATGGTGTGCTGTCTTCAAGTAGGGAGCAGCGCCGGTGAAGAGAATTTCAGAATGACCAGGGCTTCCTTCAACATTCTTGTTGCACAGATATGCCCGCACTTGGCCAGAAAACTGACACAAAACTTCAGGAAAACCTATTCCGTTAGAAAAAAACATGTAGCTTTCCCTTACAATTCCGGTCTATACATTATCAATATGCGGGGCGTTTACAGAAGATGTTACTTATATCCCTCAATTTTTGAGGGGTATTGTTTATCCGGTAACGCTTCAATTATCGCTTCGACTACTACTCGTTTATGTCCGTTTAAAAGTGCTGGCCAAATACGGTAAGTTTATACTTATACGCTAATATACGGATAATTTTCCAATTATAAAATGCTGAAAGACATTTGCACAAAAGTGCGGCACCCCAATTTGTCAAAGTTTTAAAAAAACATTTAGGAATGCTTACCCCAAGGTATTAAATCACAACTGAAGTTGAAAAAGCCCAAAAACCCATCTTTAGGCAAATAAACATTCCTAACATTCTCGGTGTTATACAACCAATAAAGGGGCGTGTTCCGCGTCGTTGGGGACCCCCTGATTTACCGGAAGTCGTATCGATTTCGATATTCGATGAAAGGCTTATTTTTCTTATTATCGTTCTGAAATTTGAGCCCTCAAATCCATTCATTCACAAGATATACACAAAAAACGAGTTTAGGGTTAAACCATCAATATTTCGCCCAGTATGGGGGGAAACCAAAAAATAGGGCTTTGCAAACATGAATTATTGAGTATACCATCAAAACCGCAAAGTTGGTTTCCACGGTAATTCAAGTGCCAGGCTCTCATATCAAGTAGAGAACACAAGACACATAAATCGGAACAAGCACCTTTAAGTGCAAATTTAAAGAAATTTGTTACTAAAAAATATCCTCATGTCTCTTTAAGTTGAACACTTCACAATTCAATGATCTCAAGAAAGAAAATAATAAATGCACTCTTGAAGTTAATTATGCTTACTATATCATGTCAAGTCTTGCAATCAAATGTGACAACAGGCTATCAAGTACCACTTGAAAACATGTCATCCTCAATAATAATTTTGATTTTTAAAATCAATAGTTTTACCCTTGTGATGTATAGGTAAAGGAGAATTTCAATACATTTTGGTGAAACAAAACTAATGGTATCATTGTGATTTAAAAAAAATGTGCTTGAACTTGATTGATTTAATGGAGGACTTCTAAAAGTAACCTTCGGTTTCTAATTCTAATGCTAATTCAAGTCTAATCATAAATCCAAAACCTAATCCTAACTCAAAATCATAATCTTTAACTAAATGTTAGTGCTTTCAGTATGTCTTATTGATATTGTTAATTAATGCTTCAATAAGCATCAACTTTCTTGAATAGCTGAAGGTAAGGGGGGGGGGGGTCAAAACCCTGCTGTATATTATATTGTGCCTATACTTGCTTTGAAAGCCATCTAATTTAGCCCCAAACAAACTGTAGAAAATAATAATAATAATAATAATTATGTACAGGATAGGCAGGTAAATTAGAACAAAATGCTGCATTGTTTTTTCAGCTCATCTGTCAGATGCTCTTTGTTAGGACAAGTGTCTCAAGTGACCAATCTTGAAGTGCATCACAGAATGGCAAATCATTGGTCTGTGGAGATCATCAAGGTGACACTAAGGCAGGTTACTTTGTTCATTACTGATAAAATCTTGGGCAGCCGAATATTGGTATAACATTAAATCGCCAAACAGACAACATGTCAATTTTTACTAAATATCAATTATTATTAACCCTAACCCCACCTCGGTTTCTAGCCTATCTCTCGGGAGGGACTGAAGGAGTGAGGGAAGAGGGGAACAAGGAAAGTCGCAAATTCGGTGTGGTATTCTACTCTCGGGGCCCTCGGCCCCACCCCATGACCCGGGATAAGCAGGCTACGGCGGTGTCGCTGGCCCAGCCAGCGATTTTGTGCCCATATGAGTCTTGGTTTGATGACGTCATCGCTACTTTCTGGACTTAGTGCATTTTCCTCACTCAGTGCGGTGAGCTTTTGTGAGATTTAGTTGTGTTAGGGTTAGGCCATCTTAATTTAATAGTTAGTCTTAAAGCTCCCGCGCGCATTAGTAAAATCGCCCGCTTTATGTATACATTTCAACTTTTTTTTTTAACCCACAAAAAAAATCCACACAGACATCGTCAGCTGAAAAATAGCCTAATTGACTGTGCATGAGTGTTAATTATTAAAAAAATGTTCCATGTGGCACAAAATGAAATGACAGCAACAAAACATCAATGCATGAACAATAAAAAAAAAAAAAAAAAAAAAAAACGCATTCCGCATTAGGTTTTCAAACTTCGGGGAGCTTTAAGACAAACTATTAATTAAGATGGCCTTATAGGTCTTGCACAAAACTTGTCAATTCCCTTAGCACCCATGGTGAATTTGTCAATGCTATGCTCATTGAAAATAAAAAATAAAAAGAGAAACCAACAACATCTTATTTCCTACATGAAATAATATTTGACGCTTCCTGTAAATATTTGGAAATTCCATTTCTTACATCTCAGAATCTTTTGTTTTCCTCATGCACTGTGTGTTGTCAGCATAGTTTAGCAGCTCTTACGTTAACTCATCAATTGATTTTGTTGGATTTGCTTGTACCATTCATGCCAAAATTTACACCCCCCCAAAAGAAATCTAAAAATATAAGGTAATAACCAGTCCAACAAAAGAAGCAAATTATGATTATGCCCAATAAAGTTCATACTTTGATGACTTCTCTTGATAAATGCAGACAAAGATGAAATATGTACTACATCTGAGTAAGATCCCAACTAGAGTTACTCGAGACACTCGTGTACATGCACTCACATTGTCAAGTGACAACCCCATGTCAAATTCAATGAATGTTATCATTTTCAATCGTAAGCTGTTCTTTTTTAACTGAAAAAATATTATAAAGTTCTGTTGACTAACCAATCCTTTGTGATCCAGGCACCTTCAAATTAAGCTGCCCAATTTCAGCTTCCTGGATTTGATTTCCTCGTATTCCTTTCCATTTTTTTTTTTTCAGTGAAGGAAAACATTCTCATGTTACCATTCTCCAGGTCCAAAACCCATCTAAATAAATAACTTGACATATTGAATGTTTTTTGTTGCAATTCTGCACTACAAGGGGGTCGACCAAAATGGGGTAGACAACTGAAAAGCCACTTACAGTAGACAAGCTCACGAGGAGGGACTACTGCCTCAACTTCAATGTCACAGTTCAATTACCTACATGCAGAAGTGTATTACAAAACTGACCCGGCCATTTCTGGGTACAGTACATGCTTTCAGGAGTTAGCAGGCATAATGCCAGTTCTGAGAGAGAGGAAAAACTGGAAGCTTAAATACATGAAGCAGCTATATCTTTTACAGTACAAATATGTAAACATGGAAGTGCATTGACAACTTCAGCAACATTCTAGTATCAGTTATGGCACAAGTATCTGCTATGGCTAGCTATAGGTATTGTATACAAGCTTCTTGACTTGTCTGGAAAAGGGATGCTTTAGATCACCACCAAATATGCACAACTCACAGATAATGAATTCAACTGTTGCAAGCACATTCACGGAACACTGTACACAAAAATGTACATGTGTGGTCCAGTGGAAAAGCGCAGGACTTGTGATCATTAGACTGTTAATTTTGTGGAGTTTGAGGCTCTCACTCTGGTCAACAAGTTTATGTCCTGTTAAATTGTACTTAATCTCATTGCATCGTCGACCCAGGTGAAATTTGGGGAGTTGATATGATGAATATTACAATCTAAGTGCTCATAGGCTTGTGCACTTGTAAGACATGTCTTTGAGCAGCCACCTCTAGATGAAGCGAAATAATTGTGATGATTTCTTGAATGCAGCGTAATAATTGGCAATAGGGCTTTGATCCTGTTTACAGGGATAAGCACTATATAAAAACGGGCTATTATACATGTGTTACCATGTGTAAGGGAACGTATAATTTTTGGACACTTGGCACATACACCCCATTAACTACAGCAAACTACATAGGTTTGGTGTTCACTCTTACCAATCACACATCACACTGAGGATTTTGATATTTCTTTTAGGTCCTTGCAGTGGGTCCACACATATTCCAATCTGTCCAAAAATTAATTCTGCAGACTGTCACTTTTTCATTGCACTCTGCTTCAGATGGTTTTTCCTTGCTTCTTTTATTTCAACTTATTTTAAAGTTTTGGAAAACAATTGAAATGTTGAGATTCTACTATGTTTTATAATGAATTAGGGGAAAACAATTCAAACATGTAGGCGCAAGAAGGACAATCACTTTCTTGTTTGGCCTTAAAAACAATCTTTCACCCAGAAAACTGATTACAACAAATGATCTATCACCCAGAAAGGAAGCTACAGAAAAATAATCACAAAACCTGTCAATAATAGCAAAATCCGTTCTGGTATGTAGACACTGTGATCTTGTATATATTTCGCTTAATTCGTGGTCGGTACACGAGTTGTTTTTTAATGACAATTATATTTCCTTGTTTCCTAGGTAGATCTGTTGACCTTTAGAATGGTGCCATAGAATCCTGCAAGGATAACAAATCTGTTCTCTTGACGATCATCGAGATCAAGAACTTAGATGTAGCCTGTTAAACATTTATTACTGATTTATGCCAGAAAATTACAGATGTTGTTCATGTTGGTGGCACATAAATGTAACATATGTTGAGTAAAATTTATATAGTGTTATAAAAGCCAGATAAAATACAAAATGATAGCAACATAGTTGGTTATTAAAATAATGAATCTGTAATTAGATGACTTAATTGAATGTTTTTCACACAGCCCACGCGATTGATTGCTTTATTTTAATTATAAAATTAAACTCTGTTTGAGTATTTGTATATTTTTACCCTAACAAGCTCATTGACCACACTATATACAACGCCACTGAGGCTTGAAAATGCACCAAGTCCCAAATCATGCGATGACCCTCATCATACGAACACCCATATGGGCTGGCCGGGCATGGGACTAGGACCCTGGGGCCCCTGGTTCGATTCCCACCCACCATGTGAAATCATCTTTAACTTCTATCCCTTTACCCCCTTCCCTTCCTCTTGGAAGATAGGCTGGAGACAAAAGCCTCGTCAGGGTTATGAAATGGGTTACAGATCTGGAGTGGGGTCAAAAACAGACTGAAAATGATAGAAAAAGCTAAAATGTTTACTTTTTGAAGACACAAAAAGGCTGAAATCAGCTAAAAAGCTGAACTCTCACAGGCCTGGGCTTAATTGCCATCATTAAAGGGAAAACATGTTGTTCAAAGCCAATTGACAAAAGCAGACAGGTCCTCAATTGATACATTAGCTAGGACTCACACAAGAGGTTCCCTCCCCCATTCTATCCTGATTTCACCGATGGCGATTGGACATTAGTAAATAACCTATGGTATGGTCACCCAGTGAATAGATCATCATATCACTTTAATTTTGGGTCACATAAAAACTTGTGAATTATGTAGTTGTCATGAACATAATTCGATTTCTTTCACAACTCGTGAATCGTCCTTGTTTTTGCGCAACCACTTACTGTTTCGCAAGCACACCCATAAAAATATGTGTCGTGCATTTATGTTGTTCAGTGTGGACATTCCCCAATGTTCACTGGCTTGTTGCCCCATTTTCTGCAAATCATGCAAAACAACCAATCGATGCAAGAAACCATGCTAGTGTACAAAAATCTCCTGATGAATCCTATTAATTTGCTTAAAGGTCCCATGGCCCGATCGCTAATAGCCTGCTCCCCAGGCACCCCAGATTTTACCGGAAGTGGTCAACATTTAGTATCAGAAGAATGCTACTATTTTTCTTATACCCTGTGAAACTTAGGGCTAAGGATGTTGGGTGGGATGTTATGAGTGAAAAATCCCCCATTTTTGGCCGACCAATTAAGAATTTTACAAATACTCTAAGGGGATTACCAAATCATGTTTTTAGCTCTACTTAAAAAAAGGGTGAAATATTGCGCAAAACTTATATTATCGAATAGGCGCGCTTTGGGTTTTAGTAGTTAGAGCTTAAATCTACAAAGTGTAGGAATCACCCCTATTTATTACGTTCACTTAGAAGCGGAGACTTCATGGCCAGCCTTTAATATATGGACACGCAGCATGTATGTGTGTAGGAAGACGTGTCACCACCGCACACCCCCCCCCTGTGCGACACTACAACTTGTTTTTGGCCACCTCCACAATTAATCAAACCATTAATGGGAAATATCGTCGTAGCATCATAAACATACACGTAAAGGACTTTCCAAAGACGGCGATTTTGAAATATTGCAAACCAAATCTGGTGGCTGCTAAACTTGATAATATATATATAGATATATATCACAATCCTCCGCTAGGGCGAATTTTCTATTCATAAACATAGACTTTTCCGTTAGGCGCAATTTTTTCGCCCTAACGTTCTCTTTTGTTTGGCTTTATTCCGTCAAAGAAATGAATATTAATTTATGCACAATTGAGAGAAATCTACATTAGCTAACAAAAGAATGATATTAATTAATTAGCTAAATAAGAAAGGTTCATTATTGACTAATGAATAGTAATATTTTGCCCTATGGTTCAATCTAGTCACATATATATAGATCATTTAAAATACTTTTGAGGCAACTGAATCTAGTCACACTGTTTCAGAAAAATCGGCCATTAGTTTTATTTAGATGGATATTGATTTGTAAACCTCTAATTTAATATTATCAGTGCCAAATGCCTTCTCTTACCATTTACTGTATTAATATTTTATTCTTCAAATAGTGTATGCCACTGATGAAATTTTGCATGTCATTAATTCATGCTGGCTTTTGCAGGTGCAACGAGTGTGAAAATGTAGAATTGTAGCTTAACATATTCCTCACCAACATATTTCTCACAACCGGTTCCCAATCTGCACAGTTGATGAAACTGATTAGTATCTTTCTAATGCGAATATTAACACCTTGATCCTGGGAACTGGCATGGAAATAAAATATACCACAGTAGTGATAACACAAACATTACTTTTAATTACACGAACAATTGGATTGAAATTTAAACAGGAAAATATCCTTAATTGAGTGCACCTAAACAAATGTTATCAAAACAGAACATTCTATGGATTTTTGTTTTAAAAATTAGGCCAAAAAGTGGTTGTCCATTTAAAGGCACTGTCAGGAATAAATCAGATTAATCAACAAAAATACAAAAAGTATAGGTATCCTAATGTACCCTAAGAAGTATTAAGACCAAAAACAACCTAGTTAATAAGGACAAAAATTTCCAATCTTTTATCCAGACTGTTCATACAGACACTTAAAACCACATAATTGAATGGAGAATCATCTTTGAATAGTGCCATTTTCTTCCTTTTCTGTCAAGTTTGAAGTTGAAAAAAAACAATAAGTATGAAAATTCTACATGCTTTATATCGTCCCTTTGGAGCAATTTCTACTTTTTTAAATATTTCTATCTTTTATGGGAGTTTAATGTTATTTTCAAAACTTTAGTCCCGGTCGCACAGGGCCAACGTTTTAATTAACACAAGTAAAATTAGTCAATCATTATCTACTGTTAATTTTTAAATAACATGACGTAGCCAACATACAAAGGAAGCTACTTTTCACAAATTTCCACCTCATTCAAAACCCTGAGGCAAAGTTACAATAACAGTTTTATCCCCCAATGTTTCACTAGCTATATTGTTCTTACCAGGAACCCAGACTTGACTAATTTGATGCCTTTTTATGAAAATATGGCAGATAGTTCATGGATTCTCCCATTGGAACCTTACTTTACTTCACCAAGACTTGTCAAAGGGATTCCACAATTACATGAATATCAACAGATAAATTAATTTAAAAAAAAAATATTAATATTACAAGCACAGTCCTGACAACATAAAGGGAATTGCCTAATTCCTGACACAAATCTAAGTTAGCGCAGCTTCCAGAATCTGCCGAGGGAATGCAGTATGATATTTTTCTTATCGCTTGTTACGTTTTAGCATGTGAACAAATGTATCGTGCGACAAACGGAAGTATCAATTCAGATTATATTTTACCATGTAATTTATGACTTTCCTTCATTGTCTATGTGAATTTTATAGCCTATGAAAGCCCTGACCCTTACCGAAGATAGCCACAGATGAGAGAATAGCCACCGGAACAATTGTTTGAGATTAAGAATGCTAGAATTGGCGACTGCCTTGAGATACAATATTGTGATTGTTAAAAAATGTTTATAGTATAAGCCACGTGTGTACCTAATTTCAGGGAACTGTTCTATACGTTCATAGGTTTTGTGGGAAGCAACCTTGTGGTTTTTATGAGTTAGAAGCAATAATGCATACCGCAAAGCCCTATTACACCTACTGAGCTATGTTGATGGATAACCATGAAGAACAGCAGTTTTTGGGTCTAAATATTGGTTAAGAAATGGACTTTCTGCAAGGCGGAATTTCAGGATGACAATGAGAAAAACATACGGCCTTTCATACACCTTTAACTATCTTTATTGCAGCTTAAATGGCTACCATTAGCCCAAGAAGGGAGTGGGACTTCCAGACAATATAAGTACAGTCTACAATGGGTTGACCATGGTAAAAACCCTGCGCATGGGTTGACATTTTTGCCGGGGAGGTAATCTGGGTTCGACCAAAATAGTGGCACATTGCTTGGTATAACACCCAAACCAAACATCCTTTAGCCCTAAAATTTCACAGAGTTAAAATGTAGAAACATAGTAGCTTTCTCCAGGATACCAAATTTTGACACTGTTGCAAAATTCTGGGGTGTCTGGAGGTGAGGCTAATGAGCGAGTGGACCATGGCCCTTTAATTAGGAGGGCTCTATATATTAAAAAGTCCAATAATTGGAGTACCTGGAATAAAATTTAAAATCCAACAAGTAGCTCCACTCGAACAAAGGGAATCCGTTAATGCACGGGACAACACTATCCCCATAGATTGGGCTGTCTGAAACACAAAAAAATGGTTGATAATTGCTTAACACACATTTAAATGACTTTTTCTGTCTCAGTGGGTTTCTCAGCCCGTTGTCTAGAGGACTGAGATATATTACATTCTGCAATGTACTGCTTAGATTACGTAGCAATGCATACATATAGACAAAAGAGAGGAGGAAGGAGTACAATCTTATGGGCAATACTGTGGGAATGTGACTTAAAAAAACTCCAGATGCGGTGATTCAAAACCAATTTTACTAGGTAATCTCTGCTACTTCAGCAATATTCCTTGCAGTATGCCACCTAATCAGTGCTGCTTGCATCGATGGGAAAACTCAAATTAGACTTGACAGGTGACATCAGATGGGGAAATTCAAAATTCTGTGTCATTTTCATCTGTTTCTGAAACTTTCAAGATTAAGCTTCATTTTCTTTCCCATTAAGGTTTACAGCATATTAGGAGCAACTTGCACTTAGGTGATGTGAGTTCCTTCCCTTCAGGAACTTTCTGGGAAGCAGCATGGTTCCTACAGGAAAAGCTTGGGGAAGTCAAACCCCATTCCATTTTGTCGTCTTGCATATTATGTTAAATCACAAACCATTTTGAAACATTCGAATAGTTTATAACAAAGAAACCAGAGTCAAAAAGGTAGAATCAATCCCCACACCCGACACTTCCAGGGTTCACAATTGTGCCCTTAACAAATTTCAAATAAAGTCTACAGCATACGTCATGTAAAATACACATGGATAGCTATAAAATGGCCTGCTTGAAGTATAGTCGGAAGTCGGATGACCTATTTTATATCAATTCCAAATAGTAAGGGGCATTTCGTGATACAAACCTCGTCCCCCCGACTTACCTAAAAAAGTTGAGAGTTTTAAATCATCCAAAACCGTAGCCTTAGTAATCACGTGTACCTAATCTTACATGCCAAATTGGTCGCATCGGTAAGAAATTTGCAATTTTGTATTTCTGTCCGTAAACGGACAGAAATTAAGCACAGGGCCTATGGGGCCGTGGGAAACAAGCAAGTGCTATTAACACAAACCGCAAGATCGGGACCAACTCAAATTTGTAATAGCTTTTTCGCAAGGATATCTAGTAACAATGAAAAACAGAAGGTCTGGAATTCACGAAATGCACCTTTTAGATAGTGATAACGGATTAATAAATGTTTTTTGACCATTTTTTACTTGTCCTACAAGTGGACACAGCCACGTCTAACACTAGGTTTATAACAACAGATGTAGGTGCACTTGCAGCAAATGGCACAGCTAAAAACTGGCAAGGTCAGCATTTTAATAATGTGTAGGCAGAGTCTTTGGAAAGCACTATGCTGGGGCATTTAACATCTGGGGCCCAGGGGGTTGCATTGTGAAGTCAAAAATTTTTCGCTATGGAAGCTGGAAACACTTTAAATTATATTTCAAAAATGGTTCAAAGTAGATGCATCGTTAGGCCCTATGATACCCATTTCTGGCATTAAAACACACTAAAGCTGACAGAGATCCAGGGCTTTTAAAAAAATAATGAAGTAATTTAACTTAAAAGGTCGCAATTCACAAATAAAGCACAAAATGAGTTATTTTTTGCACAATGTGTTCCTATGACATCTGCCATATATATGCGCCATTATTAAATACAAACATGGTTTATTTTTCGCAACAATTCAGTTCTTGTTGTAAGGGTGGGCATTGTTTTTACCCCATGGCCCTTTGATTTTTGTTGGAATAAAAAATCCCACAAACAATTGATAAAAGTAAACTTAGTAAAACCGATTTTGATAATTATTCATTAGCACCTCCTATGGTAAAATTATTAACATAATACCACCCAAAGAAGAAAGAGCAATGAACAAATATTTTAGCATGGATAATTTTACATTACATGCCAAAAAATAAAAAAAAAAAAAAAAAAAACAAAAAAAAAAAAAAAAAGCCAAAAAAAAAAAAAAAAAAAACTGTCAATGGTCATTTTTTGAAACTTTTAATGATTGTGCCATTCTTCTCAATAGCATGGTGGCTGTATGTCATGAACGGGGACACTAAAAATGGGGATCTGTTACACTCAACTTTTTTTTCGTTGCATTTCCATTTAATTCTTAAACTATTTGACTCTGATCAAAGAATTTGATGCTAGTTAGTGTCTTAGAAGGCCTGCTCTTAAGAGAAAATAAGTTTCAGCCCTTTGGAATTAGTATAGAGAGTACGGTCGGGAAAACCTTCAGCTAGGTAACAGGGGATACGGCGGGGGGGGGGGGGGAAGCCATAGACATTACACACAAAAAGGGTTTGAAAACGAGTCGCCTTAAATTTAAATAAGTAGAGAAGTGAACACTTGTGGGGCTCAAATTGCACATACACTGTCCTGATTGAATGATAGATCTAACTATGATACAACCTAAGGGTCCAGTATGTAAGTATTAATAGTAAATTAGATGTTAATGAGGTACAAATTTTGATCACTTGTGGGGAATGTTCGGCTGTTCTGGCTAAATATATCACAAAAACGAGGTAGAAACATGGATTAATTTAATTATCTTATAATTCTCTGTTTTAATCACACATTGGTATCCCTTATATAAAAGGTAATTAGTAATAATGAGCATTAATAATTTAAATTTCGACCACGTATCTCAACCAAAATGTGGCATTTGGGTGGGACCGTATGGAGTCACATGAGTTTGGAGACATTTATGAGAATGTCAAGTCAAACAAGAAAAGTTGTATAATGTAGTATACATATTTTAAATTTGGTTAGAACGAGAGATTCAAAACAATTACACTTGTTACTTAGGTTTCAGACATTGAAGACATCATGTGCTCATTAGCCGCCGATCCGTGTATTTTGAGTTTCAGTATGAAGTTTTGTTAAATGTCAACAGGGTTTGTAGCTATGGGGATACAAATTTCCACTTAGTATAAGTAAGAAATGGCCCCTTGTACACTGTTAAGTTACTTATAGGTTTGTCATTTTGCTCAAAAATGTAAATGATAGGCGACTTAAATTATTGCTTATTGGCCCTTTAATACATGGATCACCCTGTATTAATATACATGGATCCACCCTGTAACTTACATTTGATCATAACTTTGAGACAGAAAACCCATATCCTATGATTTCTATTGAAGAATATAGGATTAGTACTTGATAAAATGAGTTAATCTTCAAAATGACCTTTTTGGTCACAAAGATAAGTGAATTCTGACCACCTGTAGTTCAAAACAGAACAACATTAGATATCTCTTATATTTTGGAGGGCCTTGTCATGTCTTTCAAAATCCAATTCTGTTTGACTGCACATTTTTGGAAAAAAAAAATTGAACAAGGTATATAAAATGACAAAATATGTCATTTTTTACTTATGTTACACCCTATAGAAGTTTTACCCACCCTGAATATGTCTCTCTTGGCAGATCTGACATCCTTGTTGTATAAGTTTCCAAAAATGTATACTATATACAGTTACATGTAAGGAATAAAAGTGTGTTGAGAGTAATACAGATGGTGACCTTTTTGATTTTGCACTGTGTAACATTTTTTGTACCCAGTTCATGACATATGGGCCTTGTATACCTTTAAATATGTCATGAATTAATAATAATAATATAGCAGAGATTTATATGAGCGGCCTTATGCTATTGGACTCTAAAGCGCTTTCACAAATGGCTGCTGATAACGTGGCCCAACCATACATAAACCATTTAGCACATTTCAAGGGATGCAGCAGATCGGGATCAGCGCTTCCCTTATCAGGCAAACAAATCGAGATAACCATCGCAGCCGGACCAGCTTCCCAAATTCGCATGGGTAAATGGGACAACCAAGCGTAATTTCTTGTCCAGGGAAAGACAAGACTGCTGAATCTCACAGGGCTCGAACGCACGCCTATACGCATGGATGAGCATACTTGAGTCGAGGCTTACCTGATTGAGCTAACTTGTCCGCGTGGACCTAGTCTATCAATGTAATCAACTTTGCTTAGGTAGGCGTGTACCGATTAGCAAGGCAAAGGCACAATTTTCAATTATTTTTTTTCCTGTTAGGTTCTATAAACCACACCATTGAATTTCCCCCCCTTTAATTGTTTTTCGTTAATGAAACTCATTCCAGCCAATCTTTTTTAAGTAGTCTTGCTAACAAATCGATCAAAGTGTAGCCATATTTGCCTCTGTCATAATGCTCGCAAATAAGCATGCCTATAACACTGGTGTGAAAGCATTGCAAATGACAAGTTTTCTTTCCATCGTTCCCATCACTTATAACTAATATAAAACAACGAAAATCTCACAAACAAAATCTAAAAAGGTGAGGGAAGATGCAAAGAACCTCCTGGTCATAGCATCAAGGCATCAAGTAAACTTAGCGCAGCAAAATGCTCCTTTTCATTCACGGGGTAGATTGTACAGCATAGTACGACTGCAAGCTGTATCAGCAACATGTAGCATGGTTGACGAGGCCAAGTCTTTTGCATGTCAGCGAGGGCGTCATCTCGATACACTAGACCCTGTGCTTGCCATTGCCTAATCCAGGTTACCGAATACCTAACAAATGAGTTGAATTACATTGATAGAATAGGTAGAGTTGGATGATTAACTAATTCCTCGAGTACAGAAAGCTTTGGGCTACTCGTCATGAATGTCCCGGGAGGTATAGTTTGATGATCTCATAGCAATGATAATCTAATTGAGTCATTTTCCTCTACTTGTAGCATCTTTACATGTTGGATGATTGCTATCGATCTATGGAGATGTCGCATTCTTCCTCCTTGCATCTTCTTAAGCCTAAGACGAGACATGCATTATTTTCCATTTCTTCTCAGTACATATAAGGCAAAAAAATTTGTTTCCAGTAGGTAGTCTAAAAACCTAAATGCAAAGAGGGTTTTTTTTAATTTAATTGTTGAAAAAAAGATTTCTCCCAGAAATGACCCAAATCAGGCCAAATGGTAAGTCAGAACAGTTGCAAACTGTCAAGTTAGTTTATTAAAAAAATATTGATTTGGGATCACTTGCATTTTTTTAAAAGAAATTTTCTATCTTTGTCTTAAAAAGATTTTTTTTTTCAGTAAATAAATAAATGTGGTTAAAATGCCTTAAAAATCAAAATGTTCACTGCCTACTGGAAACAAACTTTTTTTAAGCCTTCTAACATTTTTCAAGCACACATACGTTATGAATTGTAAATACATTATCAACTAATATCTGTCTGCATCTAAATACATAAAATACAACATTTGGTATGCATTTCCCCTACTTGTTACTCAAATAGTATGCAATTAGCATGGATGCTGTTAAATCAATTTTTACATTTGTATAATCACACATGTAGTTGCCAAGAAAATTTATCCTTTTGGTTAAGGTACATAACATTTATCTACATCTTTGTGCAACTTTTTGTGACAGAATAGTGGTCCTTTACTGTAATTACTACTAATTATGAAAATTAAATTAAGCAAAATCTGTTTTATTTGTTATACATGCATATCAGATTTCTGCACTAAAGACCCTACAGCAACCAAGGAAACTTTGCACAATATAGGCTTAAATGCATAAATAATTGACAAATTTGGGGAAAAAAAAACAAAAAATGAAATGTGTAGAAAATAATATGAATTTTGTTGCTAAAATTATCAATGTGCAATTACTGCCTTTGTGTGGTCCAATTAACAAAATATTAGAAGTAGGTGTATCACAAGGAACACAGCTACATATTTATCTTGCAGCTCTATTCTGAAGCTTTTGAAGTTCTAATTGTTTTAGAACTTACCAAATTATATCGCAGCAATCAAAATATGTAGAGATAATAGAATTATACAAGAGGAGATAATAGAATTATACAAGAGGAGATCTATTGAAATTATGGCTTTGCTCTTTTCAACAAGTACACATTTTTGGAAATTTACAAAAAAAATTATCAATATGAATATGACCATGCCAATTAAAGGCTGACTCAGAGATTTTGAAATATAATTTTTCTGTGTATTAATTGAAAACAGTCAACTGGAACTAAAGATAGTTACCCAAAATGCTCAATTCCAAAGTTTGAGGCGAATCGGATTTTTCGTTTTCATGCAGTAAACATTTATATATGTGAAACAGTACCAAAGGATACTGTGTAAAACAAAAATTCTGCATCCAGAATTTTATAACAAAGTTGCAATTTTATGAAGGACTTCGATTTGAGCTTAGCTATTTCACAAAGTGATTAGTATATGGACAAGCATATATGCAAAAAACCCATTTTCTTTGAAAATTGACGGCGCCCTCCTCGTGAAATCTCGGAGTAGGCCTTTAAAGTCTCATCGGATTTTAACTGCAATTTCTCAACTTGCTTGAGTGTATCACCATCAGTATGAACATTATGACTTGGCCAAAAGAACCACATTCACTTAATGCTTCATTTGGATTTTAAACTGTCGGCACACCGAATGAAAGCGACCCAAAACACGTCTGTGATGGTTATGCATTTTGGAACCATATATCCTGTAGGTTAGCATAGTCCTTTCTGGAAAACTTGAGCCAAATGACTAAATACAATTTCTGTTTATCCTCAAAACTGACAGTTTCACATAAATTTAATACCAACGCTGAAAACAATTCAACCGTCATCATAGTTTGCAAATATTTCGCACTAGAACCAATACAACGATAAGCTCACCTATAGATGCGAAACCTGGCGACACCTCTGCATGTCACTTTTGGCCAGCCAAGACATGAACATTCCAAATTAGCTGCTTCTCACACTCATCTTGAGTTACAGCCGCGTTAAAGGACGAGGACGACAGCCGAATTGAATGTAGGAATTACGCCCTGGGAGCCAGCTCGGCGTTAGTTTGTGTGCGGGCTAGATTTGCACCAGGCAGACGGATCCACCTGCCTCTTGCCATGTATTTCAAATTAGCAACATGCAATACGGCAATCTAGTCACCCTGACCTCCCTGCCCGCCATGTGTTATTACATCCCACCAATTGCCTCGGTCTCTATCCAACCTACCCGACAAAAACATCGTCAGTTTGGGTGCAAAAATGGCGTTGTCACAGTGGCTGCCATATATTAGATGCAGAAGTTGGGAAAAAGATGCTTCTTCACCACCTTGTGTATTCTCAACCCCCAGTCCATGGTTTACATGCTTG